>BLSH010517352.1:96026-128971 GCA_018402905.1 Glandirana rugosa | reverse complement strand
TTTACGACATTTTTTCGGGTCCTTCCAGGATCTCCAGACGTTTTCCTTCCTTTTACACCCATTCCCACCCTGTTCACGGGATGTTTCTTTACCCCTGTCCCTTTATTCAAATTTATAAAAATTTTTTTATTTTTGTATTTTTTACGTTTTTACCTCTAGTAGAAGTTTTACCCAGACTTTTCATAATTAATTGTAATCTCCGGTATCTTGACAAGATTTTAGTAGAAGTTTGACACAGTTTTTTCTAAAGTGACACAGACTTTAAAAAGAAGTGTAAATAAAAGATGTGCACTGATTCCCGGTTTCATTTAAAGTGACACACAGACTTTAAATAAGTTTGCATAACAGATGTTCACGTATTCACGGTTTCATTTAAAGTGATACACACATTTTGCAGAACAGTGATATGGGTACTCCGGGCTTATTTATACTTTTTTGACACAGTTTGAAGATGATTTTAGAACAGTTCTATGGCCTCTAATGTTAATTAATACTTTTCAGACCCATTTTGAAGATGATCTCCATTTTTGCATTTTTTATGTTTTTATTTTTTTAAAAATATTTAAACTTATTTCCCTGTCCCCATTTCTTTGTAGGGCACTTGTCCCACCCTTACCCACATTTTCCTTCCTTTTGCAGACCTCTAGGACCTTCCTGGGCTTTTTTACAGCATTTTTAAGATTTTTCATTAAAATTACCAGGACCCCGGACCCGGACTTTTTTTGAAAAGTCCGGGTCCGGGGGCCCGGACACCCCAAAGTTTGGTACGGACCCGAACTTTACAGTCCGGGTTCACTCAACTCTAGTTACAACCAAAAATGTAAATGTTTTTTGTGATATACCAACACAAAGTAGCACATAATTGTGAAGTGGAAGGAAATGATAAATAGTTTTCAATTTTTTTTTACAAATATATATATGAAAAGTGTGGCGTGCATTTATATTCAGCCCCCTTTATGTTGATACCCCTAACTAAAATCTAGTGGAACCAATTGCCTTCAGAAGTCACCTTATTAGTAAATAGAGTCCATCTGTGTGTAATTTAATCTCAGTATAAATACAGCTGTTCTGTGAAGCTCTCAGATGTTTGTTAGAGAACCTTAGTGAATAAACATCATCATGAAGGCCAAGGAACACACCCGACAAGTCAGGGATAAAGTTGTGGAGAAGTTTAAAGCAGGGTTAAGTTATAAAAAAACATATCCCAAGCTTTGTACATCTCACTTTTCATCTGAAAATGGAAAGAATATGGCACAACTGCAAACCTACCAAGACATGGCCGTAATCTGACAGGCTGTGCAAGGAGTGCATTAATCAGAGAAGCAGAGAAGAGGCCCATGGTAACTCTGGAGGAGCTGCAGAGATCCACAGCTCTAGGGCGAATCTGTACACAGGACAACAGGACAACTATTAGTCATGCACTCCACAAATCTGGCCTTTATGAAAGAGTGGCAAGAAGAAAGCCATCGTTGAAAGAAAGCCATAAGAAGTCCCGTTTGCAATTTGCGAGAAGCCATTTGGGGAACACAGCAAACACGTGGAAGAAGGTGCTCTCTTCAGATGACACCAAAATGTAACTTTTTAGCCTAAAAGCAAAATGCTACCTGTTGCGGAAAAGTAACACTGCTCATCACCCTGAACAGACCATCCCCGCTGTGAAACATGGTTGTAGCAGCATCATGTTGTGGGGATGCTTTTCTTCAGCAGGGACAGGGAAGCTGGTCAGAGTTGATGGGAAGATGGATGGAGCCAAATACAGGGCAATCTTAGAAGAAAACCTGTTAGAGTCTTCAAAAGACTTGAGACTGGGGTAGAGGTTCGCCTTCCAGCAGGACAACAGCCAGAGCTACAATGGAATGGTTTAGATCAGTGGTTCTCAACTCCGATCCTCGGGACCCACTAACAGGCCAGGTTTGCGGGATAACTGAAATGCATCACAGGTGATATCATTTGCTGCTCAGTGATTGCAGTATTCTAGTCTGCATCTCCCCAAGGTAATACTTAAAATCTGGCCTGTTGGTGGGTCCTGAGGACCGGAGTTGAGAACCACTGGTTTAGATCAAAGCAAATTCATGTGTTAGAATGGCACAGTCGAAGTTCAGACCTAAATCCAAATGAGAATCTGTGGCAAGACTTGATAATTGCTGTTTACAGATGCTCTCCATTCAATCTGACAGAGCTTGAGCTATTTTGCAAAGATGAATGGGAAAAATGTATCTCTTTAGATGTGCAAAGCTGGTAGAGACATCCCCAAAAAGACTTGCAGCTGTAATTGCAGCAAAAGGTGGTTCTATAAAGTATTGACTCAGGGGGGCTGAATACAAATGCACGCAACATATTTCAGATATTTATTTGCATAACATTTTGAAAATCATTTATCATTTCCCTTCCACTTCACAGTTATGTGCCACTTTGTGTTGGTCTATCACATGAAATTCCAATAAAATACATTTATGTTTTTGGTTGTAACATGGCAAAATGGGGAAAATTTCAAGGGGTATGAATACTTTTCAAGGCACTGTAGAAGTCTGCAGTAAACATAGCATTGTAAAGGAAAACATGCCTCTGATTGGTCATACCAATCAGTTTTGAATACTGTAACATCGATACAATCGCTATTATTGATAATAAATGGTCATAATTAATCAAAAGCAAAGTGTTACTTAAATCCATACGCTGTAGTACATGTAGTAGTAATTCTAAAAAAATCAATAAAATATTATAGATAGTATTTCATCAATAGTCCATGCACAGTCTTGTTCCAACACCAAGCTAAATATAATCTGGAGTGTTGCTATTATTGCTCTTCTTTCCACCCGTGCTCTTAGAAGTAAGAAATGGCCACTCACCGAACCCCCATGACCCACGAGTTAAAGGAGGTCATATAGCACTTGTGGAAACACAATGTTCCAATGATATCAGCTGTAAGTCCAGTAGTGTTTTCATTAGGGAACTGTGACAAACTGTCATAAACAGTCTCAGGGAAGCTCATCTGCATGATCGTCGTCCTCATCGGGGTCTCCACCTGACTGCAGTTCATCATCGTAACCGGCTTGAGTGGGAAAATGCTCACATTCGATGGCGTCTGGCACTTTGGAGAGGTGTTCTCTTCACGGATGAAGAGAACACTGTACAGGGCAGATGGCAGACAGCGTGTATGGCGTTGTGTGGGTGAGCGGTTTGCTGATGTCAATGTTGTGGATCGAGTGGCGGGGGGTTATGGTATTGGCTGGCGTATGCTATGGACAACGAACACAGGTGCATTTTATTGATGGCATTTTGAATGCACAGAGATACCGTGATGAGATCCTGAGGCCCATTGTTGTGCCATTCATCCACGACCATCGCCTCATGTTGCAGCATGATAATGCACGGCTCCATGTTGCAAGGATCTGTACACAATTCCTGGAAGCTGAAAACATCCCAGTTCTGGCATGGCCAGCATACTCACCGGACATGTCACCCATTGAGCATGTTTGGGATGCTCTGGATTGGCTTATACGACAGCGTGTTACAGTTCCTGCCAATATCCAGCAACTTCACACAGCCATTGAAGAGGAATGAATCAACATTCCACAGGCCACAATCAACAACCTGATCAACTCTATGCGAAGGAGATGTGCTGCACTGCGTGAGGCAAATGGTGGTCACACCAGATACTGACTGGTTTTTGGACCCCCCTGGATCCCCCAATACAGTAAAACTGCACATTTTAGAATGACCTTTTATTGTGGCCAGCCTAAGGCACACCTGTGCAATGATCATGCTGTCCAATCAGCACCTTGATATGCCACACAGGTGGATGAATTATCTCGGCAAAGGAGAAGAGCTCACTAACATAGGTTTAGACAGATTTGTGAACAATATTTGAGATAAATAGACCTTTGTGTACAAAGTCAAAGATCTTTGAGTTCAGCTCATGATAAATAGGGGCAAACACAAAAGTGTTGCGTTTATAATTTAGCTCTCGTGGTAAATATGTTTTAGTGAGTTCACGCCAGCCAGGATCTCTGTTTGAGGGCATGATAGCCTGTGTTTATTAAAAGAAAGTTCAAAGTAAAACAGAAATCTTTCCTCGTAGGGGGGTTCCAACACTTTTGTACACTTCAGTCTCCTGCTACTGTCATAAATAATATTCAGCCTCCCTGGCTTATAAATGACATCTAGCCATCCTGGCTGATAAAATGAAAGATAGCCCACCTGGCTAATTACTTTAATCAGCCCTCCTCGCTGATAAGCGATCAGCTACTGCGTGATTGCGGGTCACCTCTGCCTCCTTGCAGACACGGAAGACCTTACTGCCTCCTGCAGCTTAAGACCCCTGGAGACTGCTTGCTTGTCTCCCTCTCTGGAGCCGTCTCCCAGTGTGTGTGTGACACAGAACCCTGGTCCTGACTTCTCTTAACAGGCCCCCACCCAGCTGGACAATCCGTGTCCTGGTAGGTCACAAAACCCGAACCCAGGATTTCATCCCACCCATATTGCTACGAAATCCCCAGGCTCCAGATCCTAAAACAGACTTTTTAAAAAACGGAGGAAATTGAAAAGCCAGTTTCCTCCCAAATACGCAAAGCCTCTGGAGACCCTCAACCTGCCAGGTTGAGAATCCTGGGCCATCCCTTCCATCTAGACCCTGGCAGGGCAATGCTCTGCCACAATATACACAGTATATACAAGTCTGTTATGACCACTGACAGGTTAACTTAAATACATTGATTATCTCATTACAATGGCAGTTGCTCTAGGCAGATCCAGAAGTGAGATGACATCTGAACAGAAAGACCTCTGTTGATGTATCACTGGGACTGGTGAGAGGACACTGCTGCCAATATCCTGTTGCTGGTAGCAGAGACTGAGCATATAGGGACTGGCCATATAGCTAGCAGCATTATTTACTGTATGTGACTTTACTGGGACTGTACTGCTCACTCATACAGCTGTTTCACAAGAACTGTGCCTATTGTCCATAGTATGAGGTACCCTTTAGGGACTTTTATTTTTCATCCCTATCATTCATATGTTTACAGAGGCGTTATCACAGTATTAATTATCATTGCTGTTACTATTTTCTAATGTTATCACTTATTGCTGATTTGTAAATTTTCAGGTTTGCTCTATTTAGCTGCATAGAGCTCGATTCTATTCCTCTTTAGCCTAGTGAACATATTGTCTAATGAACTGTAATTGACCTAATCCTTTACTTATTCGTTTATGTACATACTACTATTTACTGCAACCCATGGCAGCATATTGGGTTCATTTACCCCTAACCAGTTTGATGTTTACTTTTTGATACTGAACCTTAGTTATGTGCAGGGTATCTATATTTGTGCCCCAAGTTGCAGTGCAGTATCCAATTTCTTAAGGGCCCTTTCACAAGGGGGGGCTGATTGAGTCCGCCTGTCAGTTTTTCAGACGGATCTGATCTAAACCTTCAGTCCCCTCTATGGAGTGGTGGGTGTCAATGGACATGTATCCGTTGACACCCGCCAACATCCAGCCCAATCCTGACTGCTAAAATCAGAAGGATGGGGATTCGTTCCCTATCTTCTGGCAAATCGGATGGTGGTTGTGTGTAAATGGACAGACGGTCCGTTTACATCCATCCACTCATAGAGGAGAATGGGCTGTGTCTGTTCTGCATAAGTGGAGCGGGCATATGCTTGCTCAGCAGGGATCAGCAGACAGATTCCCCACTGAGCAGGTGGACTGCAACAGAGCCCACCCCATGTGAAAGGGGCCTAGCCTGGAAGTTGTTCTATCAGTGGAGGCATAAGAACAGAGAACCCAGTCTACCAAGTAGCTTCTGCTGAGGTAGCGCTACACATATATACTGTAATATATATATATAGAGAGAGAGAGAGAGAGAGAGAGAGAGAGAGAGAGAGAGAGAGTAAGCGGGCGTGGTGATTAGACTCAAGTGGTGCATGCGACTTCCAGGAAACGTGCCACTGTGTTTTTTTAAGGGCATGGCAGCCTCACTTTTATTAAAGGACACAAAAATGTTCAAACAAACATTAATCTTCCCTCGCAGGGGGTTAAACCATCACTGTATAAACACAAACTTCAGCCTCCTGGCTTACTCACTGTCAGCTTTGCGCTGTTCGGTCGCGGGCCACATCTGCCTACTACAGACATGCATGCACAGACTGCCAACTGCAGCCTTAGACTCCTGGAGACCACCCGTCTCCCTCTCATAGAGCCGTCTCCTCCTGGAATCCTCCCAATCTCCTAGGCCAAAACTCCTGTCTGCCGGGCGGAGCTGTTTCCAAGTGTGAGCCCTGAGCTCTCTTCCTGGGAAGACCTCCTGGGATTGCTAACACTTGTTCAGTTACCCTCAGCAACCAACTTCTCAAAAACACACAATTCAGAATTGTTAATCCCACCAAGAACTCTTGTCCCATCACTTGCTAGGACAGTGTCTGAGGAGGGACCACATAGAGGCAAGCAGTGACTCTTTATGGGACCTTCCCACGGGTTCAAATCTGCTCTTGCAACAAGCATTTTTCAAAACATATTTTCACACCAGTCTCTTTTATCACCGTTGGTGTTTTCATACCTTTGACCTGTCCAACAGTGTTCCAGAGTGCTTCTCATGCACAACCTCTGTATGCAGCAATCCAGCGCACTGTGAGACAACTTTTCACATTAACACAAAATATTGCATGAATTGTTTCCAACATTTGCGATCTCTACAAAGTACAGACTGCAATATCCAGCTCCAATCCTCCATACCCCATGGTACAAGTTCTCCAAACATAGGAGATGCCGGCAAGATATACACTGGCTGCACACTCCACAATGCTAGCATTTCTTTAAGCATGTCTGTCATCACAAAATTCCCATTTTCCCCTTCATGCATTGTGGACAAGATTTCTGCTGTGTGTTTACAGGCGCTCGGACCTATATTCATGAGAGGGTTCATTTCTGCAACAGCGAATGCACCTTGGCCTATAAGCTGTTCTGCAGACACTTCTCCTGGCACAGCAGCCATAGTGTCCACTACACCTTTTTTTGTTTTTGTTTTTTTTGCATTTTTGTTTTTTTGTTTTCACATTAACCTCATTGTCTGACTGTAGATTTATGTTTATCCCAAGCTTGTTCGAAGCCATTAAGGCTAATTTCACACTGGGACGGGCAGGCGGTAACGGTAAAGTGCCGCTAGTTGCAGATGCGCTTTTCCACTGTTATAGCGGCGCTATGGCGCCGCTATGCAGGCGGGAGAGCTGCGCTTTTAACTCCCACAAAAGGGTTAAAAATGGGTTAAAAGTGCCGACGCACTGCGCTTCCGAGGCTGTGTGCAGCCGCTTCGGAAGCGCTTGCCATTGATTTCAATGGAGGAGCAGTGTAAACACAGCTCACCACACCGCCCCAAAGATGCTGCTTGCAGGACTTTTTGTAACATCTTACAAGTGTACCGCCCCAGTGTGAAAGCACTCGGGCTTTCACATTGGGTGTATTTTTGAGGCACTTTACAGTCGCTATTTTTAGCTAAAAATGCCTGTAAAGTGCCTCAGTGTGAAAGTGGCATTACTGTTGACTGTCTCACAACCTCTGTTGGTAGTTTATTCCAATCATCAACCACCCTTTCAGTAAAATAATACTTTCTAAGATTAGTTTTGAACTTTCCTTCAGTTAGTTTGAGGTCATGTCCCCGTGTTCTTGATTTTGGTTTCATATTGAAAAGACTGCTCTCCTGGACCTTATTCACCCCCTTGATAATGTTACACTGCACAGCAACAAGTCCTCCTTGGAAGCGGATCTCCCCACCTAACTTGTTACCACTTCATCGGCATCAAAATGATCAGTCTCTTTCACATAATAAACAGGAACAGTCTTTCCAGACAGCAGGTGTATGAAGCTTCACTTGAGGGCGTCATCCCTCCTTGGTTGTGCTCTCACAGGCAAATGCCCCCAGCTGGTTGCAAGGCAACATTGCAGGCCAAACAGATTTCCTGTTGCCAGTGGTAACAGCAGACACTTTTCAATAAACATTTTCACTGGTTGCTGTAGGAGATCCCATTCTCCCTGTAGAACTTTTCCTGGTGCCCTTTCCCATGCGATCACAGGGTGAAGCAACAGATGTACAGGCATCCCAGCCTTCTCTGTGGGAACAGTGGGCTACCTCTTCATAGCAGCCCCACCATCCAAACAACTCTTCTTGGGCATCCCAGGCCTCTTTGTGGGAACAGTGAGCTACCTCTTCATAGCAGCCCCACTATCCAGACCGCACCTTGTCTCTTGTTACCATGGGAGACCGCACGCTCCCTGCAGAACTTTTCCCCTTTGACCGCCCCATCTCTGCAGTCAGGGACACACAGTTCCTTTTGAAAAAATGTTCTGCTTTACTGTCTATTTAAGGCTGAGTGACAGCACACATCTCTTTGCTCTTGCTTTCCAGCAAGCGAGGATCTGGACAACCGCCATCAGTGCCCAATGCCAATTCCTCCACCAATTGTAAGCGTGCGTGATGATCAGACTCAAGTGCTGCATGCAACTTCTAGGAAATGTGCCCCTCCAGACTGCGTTTTTAAGGGCATGGCAGCCCCACTTTTATTAAAGGAAATGAAAAAGATTAAACAAACAGTAATCTTTCCTCGCAGGGGGTTCCACCATCACTGTATAAACACAAACTAAAGTATATCACGGTAACTATTAAAGCGGAGGTCCGGGCTAAAAAAAAAAATTAAAAGTCAGCAGCTACACATACAGTAGCTGCTGACTTTTAATATTAGGACACTTACCTGTCCTGGACTCCAGCGATGTCGGCACCCGCCGCCGATCTTCGGATCGAGGGACGGGTGCAGCCGCCTCCATCGCGGGTAAGGGAACCCGGACGTGTAAGCAGTACAGCTTCACGCCGGGCACCTTACTGCGCATGCGCGAGCTCTGCCACGCTCTGCTACTGGCCAGGCGGCCAGTAGCAGAGCGAGCAGGGAGGAGGGAGCCGGGCTGCTGACATCAGCGGCCGCGTCCGCCGGCCAGAGCTCCCGGAAGTGTGGAAAAGGACACCTGTCTAAAGACAGGTGTCCTCTTCCCCCTCCCCCCGAAAGGTGCCAAATGTGACACCTGCGGGGGGGAGGAATCCAACCAGCGGAAGTTCCACTTTAGGGTGGAACTCCGCTTTAAGTTGACTTCCCTGTGACATGTTTCACACATTGCCTTGTTATATGTCTATTAAAGAATTATAGACTGTTTGATTATTTCTCAGGAAAACATCAGCAGTAAGAAAAAGCAGTGTATGCAGCCATCAAGAGCTAAAACCCGTTTCATTGTTTATTCAGCCACAGCTCTCAGATTCCGCATTGTAAGAAAGTGACAGTGAGACAAATCTCTCCATCTTCATTTGTCTTCATCGTCTCTAACAGTGTTATAGCTTTCACCAGCAAGGTCTGGTGGAATGAAAAGAAAGGCCTAGTGACAGTCCGAAGAGCCCAGGGAAGTGTAGATGTGTCATGTTTTATGATATTTTTAATGGGCAACAAGATATTTATTTCAAAGATGTAATGGTTTGTTCAGGAAGAGTATGACACAAATGGTTATATAGAGTTTACAAAAAGACTTTGTGAGCATTCACTGACTGAATACTGTGTATATTGCTTAGAACTTCGGTATGTTATATAGGAATGGGCATAGACAATCATATTTATCAAGCTATTTCAAGGAGGCTAATTACTGTAAGGTCACAAAAGGGGTAAGTTAGCTTAGCCAGGACTACAAAGGAGTGGGGACAAAATATTAACAAGAAAAATTGGATCTCTTGTGTCAGCAAGATATAAATCAAGCAAAACACTGAATACAATTATATTATAAGCTACATAAATCTGTAAATGGCAGCTTTCAGAATGTTTAAAGCCATTGAAGAAAATGCAAACCGACTTACTGTTGATGAATTCAGCTACAGCTGGATATTAGCGATGAGGTTTGGGTTTGCTGCTACTATGGGTTTCGAGGTGAGTCCTGCAGGCTTGAGATTCCTTGTCCCATAACGATATTGTCAGTGAACTGGAAACTTTTGTAAGGAAAGTTGACAAACTGCAGAGGGAGAGATTTGGGTCAGTTAGTAAATTGTACTTCAGTTCCAATTGTTAATACTTTGGGCAATCAAGCCCTACTTTGCCCTATTGTTCTTATTATTGGAGGCTTTTTGGTTTCCCATTGCATTTTGTGGTTGATTTGAGGTCAGCAGTAAATTTTAGTTGCTGTTCTGTCTATAGCAAACTTTTTTTTCTGCAAAGCTTCCCTGTTGTGTGTGTGTGTGTATATATATATATATATATATATATATATATATATATATACAGTATCTCACAAAAGTGAGTACACCCCTCATATGTTTGTAAATATTTTATTATATATTTTCATGTGACAACACTGAAGACATGACACTTTGCTACAACGTAAAGTAGTGAGTGTACAGCTTGTATAACAGTGTAAATTTGCTGTCCCCTCAAAATAACTCAGCACACAGCTGTTAATGTCAAAACTGCTGGCAACAAAAGTGAGTACACCCCTAAGGGAAAATGTCTAAATTAAGCCCAAAGTGTCAATATTTTGTGTGGCTACCATTATTTTCCAGCACTACCTTAACCCTCTTGGGCATGGAGTTCACCAGAGCTTCACAGGTTGCCACTGGAGTCCTCTTCCACTCCTCCATGACGACATCACGGAGCTGGTGGATGTTAGAGACCTTGCGCTCCTCGACCTTCCGTTTGAGGATGCCCCACAGATGCTCAATAGGGTTTAGAGAAGCGCCACTCAGTAACATGACCAAGTGTCAAGACACTTGATAAAGGAGCACGCTTGCTCTGTACGGAGTTTGCGCATGCTCGTAAACGTGTTGTGTTCCCGGCCCTCGAGTGACGTCATTACACATGCAGTGGTGCAGTCCAAGCTGGTCACTTCGGCTCTCCCTCCTGGAAACACAGCACAGGCAGCCGGCTTTGACTTAGGGTCTCCACAGGACTGTCTCCCCCTCACATTGTCAGCATGTTTGTTCACCCGAGAGGCTAATCAACATCTTGAGGAGCTGTTACTTCCTTATTTACATGTAAGTGTTTTTAGCTTGTTCTATGGATAATAAAATCATGTTCCTGAGTGGTGCTTCTCTGTGCTTCCTTCCTTCACATGGCTTTTTGAGCTGACTTCACTCAAGAGAGAAGTTTCCTTTGCTTTCAGTAGTGATCCATTTAACCCCTCATTTCCTGGTCCTGATTTGATATATCATCCTGTAAACCATGGATCAGAAGTACTGTGTGTTTTTTTACCACCATTTCTAGTTCATCCTGTTGGCGTTTGCAATCACCCTGTTATCCTGGCTCAATAGTGTTTAGGTCTGGAGACATGCTTGGCCAGTCCATCACCTTTACACTCAGCTTTTTTAGCAAGGCAGTGGTAATCTTGGTAGTGTGTTTAGGGTCATTATCATGTTACAATACTACACTGCAGCCCAGTCTCTGAAGGGAGGGGATCATGCCCTGCTTCAGTATGTCACAGTACATGTTGGCATTCATGATTCCCTCAATGAACTGTAGCTCTGCAGTGACGGTAGCACTCATGCAGCTCCAGGCCACGACACTCCCACCACCATGCTTGACTGTAGGCAAGACACACTTGTCTTTGTACTCCTCACCTGGTTGCCACCACACACACTTGACATCGTCTGAACCAAATAAGTTTATTTTGGTCTCATCAGACCACAGGACATGGTTCCAGTAATCCGTGCCCTTGGTCTGCTTGTCTTCAGCAAACTGTTTGCAGGCTTTCTTGTGCATCATCTTTAGAAGAGGCTTCCTTCGGGGACAACAGCCATGCAGACCAATTTGATGCAGTGAGCGGTTTATGGTCTGAGCAATGACAGGCTGACCCCCTACCCCTTCAACCTCTGCAGCAATGCTGGCAGCACTCTTATGTTTATTACTCAAAGACAACCTTTGCATATGACGCTGAGCATGTGCACTCAACTTCTTTGGTCGACCATGATGAGGTCTGTTCTGAGTGGAACCTGTCCTGTTAAACCACTG
Source organism: Glandirana rugosa (assembly GCA_018402905.1). Taxonomy (NCBI): domain Eukaryota; kingdom Metazoa; phylum Chordata; class Amphibia; order Anura; family Ranidae; genus Glandirana; species Glandirana rugosa. Next base: position 116,948 of record BLSH010517352.1, on the reverse strand, counting down.
TATGGTCTTAGCCACTGTGCTGCAGCTCAGTTTCAGGGTCTTGTCAATCTTCTTATAGCCTAGGCTATCTTTATGTAGAGCAACAATACTTTTTTTTTCAGATCCTCAGAGAGTTATTTGCCATGAGGTGCCATGTTAAACTTCCAGTGACCAGTATGAGAGAGTGAGAGTGATAACACCAAATTTAACACACCTGAGACCTTGTAACACTAACAAGTCATGTGACATCGGGGAGGGAAATGACTAATTGGGCCCAATTTGTACATTTTCACTTAGGGGTGTACTCACTTTTGTTGCCAGCAGTTTAGACATTAATGGCTGTGTGTTGAGTTATTTTGAGGGGACAGCAAATTTACACTGTTATACAATCTGTACACTCACTACTTTACATTGTAGCAAAGTGTCATTTCTTCAGTGTTGTCACATGAAAAGATATAATAAAATATTTACAAAAATGTGAGGGGTGTACTCACTTTTGTGAGATACTGTCTATATACAGTCCATTCCCTGTCTCAAAGGGGAGATGTCACGCTGATAAACAAGGCTCATAAAAAAAATGCAAACATATTAAGAAATGTAATTCTAAAAAATTAAATTGTAAAAAAAAAAAAACGACTGACACCCCCCCCGCCCTACCAACACTGTCCACTGCCCCAACCCCTCCCCCCAAAAAGCATTGTGAAAAAATTAAAAACAAATTAAATTGTAAAAAAATCACAACATAAAAATAAAAAACTAACTGACACCGCCCACTGCCCTACTGACACTGTCAATGAGTTTGCCACCTCCCTGAAATTAGTTTTTGCAGGTCTGAAATCCTGTCCACCAATAAGCTAATCCTCCATGGTGCAGTTACATCTTCGGGCCCCCTGTGCCCGGGGGACCAGGGGATATAGAGCAGACTATTTCTTTATCTTCAGGCTTAGGCAGATTAATCCACTGCAGCACTACACAGTTGAACGCGGCCTCTTCTGGTGACTCTATTTTCCATCCATCTGGCGGATCAGATGAAAACGGACAGGCGTTCTATTTTCATCAGATCTCCCCATAAAGGAGAGCGGGACTCTGACAGGTCTTTCTCAACACAGTGAGCGGAGATGGACCTGTCATCTGCCGGCTCAGCCGGGATCAGCAGAGCGATCCCCCGCTGAGCAAAGTGGAGCCCGCCAGGTGGAACTTCCGCATGAAAGAGCCCTTATGTTAATATGGCCTTTCACTGACACTGTCACTGACCATCTGCTATTTAAGCTGCCGTTTGTTTGCAGCATGCTGCCATATCTTTAAAAAAATAAAAAATAAATAAGCTCAATAACAGCATGAACCTCAACCATATTACATTATATTTGTCATACTGGACACACCCTCTGTTCCCATAAATATAATAAAAGTCATACACCAGTTAAATCTATTATCTTTGGTTAAAACAGTCTTGCTGCTGGACAATTTTATACAGCTGTATCCTCTACAGTATGTTAAATAAGTAAGTCAATTTAGGCCTAGCCTTGCTAATTAAAATTGTCCTGCTGTGTGTCAATTTTGCAGTACTGTACCATCTATGATCTCTTAGTTCCTGTATTAAAACACCTACATCAGGAGCGTAACTAGAGCCTTCAGGGCCCCGGGGGAAGAAACCATGATGGGCCGCCCTGACCACCCTCTTCCATCCGACCCCCGGGCTTCCAATTTTGGGAGGGTGTCCATGGATATCCTCCCAGAACTCTGCCTCCTGTATGCCCCCTGGGACGTGCATCCAGCTCAATCACGACAGTCCTTTACCATGTGATTAGCTGATCACATGTAAACAGACTTACTGGTTATTGGCAGCCCTACCCTCCCAGGCTGTGCCTGTGTAAGGAAAGGAGCGCCCTTAACTGCCAAGAATGTCAGTAAATTGTTTACACTGATAATCAGTGCTGCCTATCAGTGCCACCTATCAGTGTTCATCAATGCCACCTATTAGTGTACATTAATGCTGCCCATCAGTGCCACCTATCATTGCTCATCAATGCTGCCTATTAGTACCACCTATCAGTGCCCATCAATGCTGCCTATCAGTGCCCATCAGTGCCGCCTATCAGTTCTCATTAATACCGCCTATCAGTGCTGCATTTCAGTGCTGCCTATCAGTGCTCATCCATTTCGCCTATCAGTGCCACCTATCAGTGCCCATCAATGCTGTCTATCAGTGCCCAGTGCTGCCTATCAGTGCCCATCAATGCCGTCTATCATCATTCATCAGTGGCACCTATCAGTGCTGCTTATCAGTGCTCAGTGCCCATCAGTGCCACCTATCAGTGCCCATCAATGCCGCCCATCAGTGTTCATCAATGATGCCTATCAGTGCCACCTATTAGAGCTTATCAATGCCACCTATCAGTGCCACCTATCAGTGCTCATCAATGTTACCTATCAGTGCCACGTATCAGTCCTCAATGCCTATCAGTGCCACCTATTAGTGCCCATCAATGCTGTCCTATGAGTGCTGCCTATCAGTGCTCATCAATGCCCATCAGTGCCGCGCCGCCTAACCGTGCCACAGATCATTGCTCATCAATGCCACCTATCAGTGCTGCATATGAGTGCAGCCTATCAGTGCCTCCTATCAGGACTACCTATCAGTGCAGCCGATCAGTGCTCATCAATGCTGCCTGCCTACCCAGCATGGCTCTGAGTGGAGAGCATTTCTCATACAGCTCAGAGCCGAGCCTTCCTCCTTCTTCTCTCACACATGGGATGACACAGCCGATCTGCTCCTCCCCCCCCCCCCCGCTCTCATGTATGTGTACCGCGGGTAGTCAAGTGTGAAGTTAAGTTAACAAGCTCACACCTCCTGCGGTACACATACACGAGAGAGGGGGGAGCAGATCGGCTGGGGAGGACGGAGGGGGGAGCAGGGAGAACTGTCAGCCCTGAGCTGTATGAGAGATGCTCTCCGCTCAGAGCCATGGGACTAGCAACCTCACTGGGGCACCCGACAGTGGCGGAATGACAGGACCTGATCGCAAGTGCTTTGACTCTGATAATTCCGCCAATGACCTGCATTTAATCTGTTCTAGTAGTGATGGGCAAATCTGCTTGGGTTTGATTCACTGGCACGTTTGGCAAACACACCCACAAATCAGCAAATTGCAAACTTTAATGAGAACCCCATTGAAGCCAATAAAAGATGAATCTTGAAAATCACTTCTCTACATTTTCAAACTTAATAGGCAAGGGATTGAGACAAATGACATTTAGCGAGGTTGGCAAGGCCAGGGGGAACATGTAGCAATGCAAAACAAAAAAATAAAAAAAATTACCATTTGGCGAGGAGAATCCCTTTTAATGAGACCAAAGTGAAACAATAAAAATAAACAATTTGTTTATATAACATGTTTGGGGGAATGCCCTAAATCCGGTTGTGTAGTGGCCCAGCTGTAGGATGTATTAAAACAAAAGTGACATAAATTAGGGAAGAAAAAAAATATCCTGATTACGGTTTGTCAAAAATAAATAAATACATTTAAAAAAACAGCACACAACATATTTGATAATATTTGGTCAATAATGTTACCAGGGGCCCCCATTCTTTTCTTTATATTCAGTTGCTAGGCTGGAAAATGTAATTTTGGTTAAACAGTTGTAATCTTGGATTAAACATTGATCATTTATGATAAATATATTAGTAATCTCTGAGGTAAAATAGTGATCATTTATAATGATGTTCTTAGTCATTTTTAAGTTAGATTAGTAATAATTTATAATGGCAATAATAGTGGTGAAGCTGCTTTCAGTGCCAGCAGCTGAATGGAGTAGTGATAGAGTGAAAGGAAAGTAAGTATATATGTCAATGGAGATGTGCATTAAAATTAACCTTTTACCCGCATGGGCACAGATTTATTATTTTACAGGTAAAACAATGTATTTATGTTTTTTTTAAGAAGCCTGGAAAATGCTGGTGCCCTGCAGGACTCCTGCAGACTGTTAGTGCAAGCTGTCTGCCCAAACCCAAACATCATATGGGCAAGCAGTTTCACACTGATAAGAAAAATCAATGAACTACCACAGTACTCAACAGTAACATTATACTTCATTGAGAACAACAAGTCGACAGCCTCAAAGAATGTTGGTACTTGTAGTTTATTCATTCACAGAACTCTATGAATGAATGAGACGGCCATATGGACGAAGCCCTGCATGGTCCCACTTCTTTCAAACAGTGACAGCTGGTATGAGAAACCTCTCCCCGTACTGCTGTCACAGAGCCAGCGGATTCCCAAGCGGCTGCAGGAGTGGGAACATGTTTCCGAAGGTGAACTTATCCTTTAAAACTGATCCTCACACAAAAAAAACCTAAATATATGAGAACTGTTGTTTTTGTCAAATGATTTGTGCTTTTGTCCATCAAGTCCTTATTTTAAAGCAGAATTCTATAGAAAAAACTGGGAGAAAAATGGACTTTATAGGCATGCTGGGTAGAAAAATACATAGACTTTATTTGTTACATAAGGCACAAGAGGTGCCTAAAACACATTACATGTATAAAACCTTAAAATTAGTCACAAAGAAGACATGTAATCAATGTAGCTGTTAGCCACGGTGGGTCGCCACAGGTCCTGGTCACTGGATAGGTAAACCAGAACTAGGGGTAACCAAACAATTATTATACTACATCATCTGGGATATCTAGTGGTAATGTGAAACCCTAATATGTGCAATATATAATACCAATAAATACTGCAATATATACAGTGCTGCCCATAATTATTCATACCCCTGGCAAATTTTGAGTTAAAGTTACTTTTATTCAACCAGCAAGCAATTTTTTGACGGGAAATGACATCGGTGTCTCCCAAAAGATAATAAGACAATGTGCAAGAGGCATTATTGTGGAAAAAAACATTTCTCAGTTTTTATTTACATTTACATGCAGACCAAGGAGGATGCAACTTCTCCAGATAAGGCACACAAAAGCTCGCTTGGACTTTGCAAAATCTCATCTGGACAAAGAAGAAGACTTCTGGTCTTCTGTGTTATGGTCAGATGAAACAAAAATTGAATTGTTTGGTCACAATGATGTTTCCTTCATTTGGCGTAAAAAAGGAGAAGTCTTCAACCCAAAGAACACCATCCCCACTGTCAAACATGGTGGTGGGAACCTAATGCTTTGGGGGTGTTTTTCAGCCAATGGATCAGGGAAACTAATCACAGTAAACGGCACTATGAAAAAAGAGCAATATATGAGGATTCTCAATGACAACATCAGGCAGTCTGCAGAGACACTTGGCCTTGGGCACCAGTGGACATTTCAGCACGACAATGACCCAAAACACACAGCAAAAGTGGTGAAGAAATGGTTAGCAGACAACAACATTAACGTTTTGGAGTGGCCCAGCCAGGGTCCAGACTTGAATCCAATTGAGAATCTGTGGAGGGAGCTAAAGATCAGGGTGATGGCAAGAAGACCCTCCAACCTGAAAGATTTGGAGCTCATTGCTAAAGATGAATGGGCAAAAATACCTGTGGAGACATGCAAAAAGCTGCTCTGCAATTATAGGAAGCATTTGATTGCTGTAATAGCCAATAAAGGCTTTTCTATTGATTATTGAGAAGGGTATGAATAATTTTGGACTGTACACTTTTTTCTCAAATGTAAATAAAAGCTGAGAAATGTTTGTTTTCCACAATAATGCCTCTTGTACATGGTCTTATTATCTTTTGGGAGACACCTATGTCATTTCCCGTCAAAAAATTACTTGTCAATCCCCAAATTCGAACGCCTGTGGCGCCCTTGGGTGAACCACTATCTCCCCTCTGATTTTAATGAAAATTTGATGTTCCCATAGTGCCCTATTGTCTATATTATGCTTCGAGTGTCACGGGGACTTTGTTGCAATTTTAGTGTATAGACTATGTACTGGGATTGCGGCGGGGTCCCCGCAATGTTTGAAATATACCCCCCCTCGGCGCCCCCCGTTCATCCCCCCTATAGCTTTCTCTCTTCTTTCTCTCTTCCACTTTCCTTAGTTTCCCCTCTCTCTCTCTACTGGAGTCCTACCCCCTAAAATCAGTTTAGGGATATTTCCCTCCCCTCCTCTTCCCATATCATTGATATACCCTAAGGGTATAAACTTCGATTTGACAGAGCCGCATCGTACTTATGTATCTCCAAAAGTACCAGGCTCAATGGCAAAGTGAACTGCAACGTAGGTAAAGAGGAATAAGGTTTTACTATTGAAATGCCACTTTAGTTCTTACGTTACAACTTGTTTTTGATGCACGATGCACATTCTTTCTATTTTCACAAACTAAGTTACCTTGTCAAAATGTCAAGATTCAACTGTCTATCTATATTGTTATTAGGGAATACTCCCACCTACTAATATAGATTGGGTATGACTCTGTAACCTGTTTGGCCTCCAGGCCTGTTTTTCTTGTCTCATAAATAAATAAAATATTTGAACCTGAAAAAATTACTTGCTGGTTGAATAAAAGTAACTTTAAGTCAAAATTTGCCAGGGGTATGAATAATTATGGGCAGCACTGTATATATATAAGATGTGAGGGTAGGGTTCATGCCACTTGTAGGTCCCAGAGACAGATACACAGGTGAAGCTCAACTAGTTTTGCGCATCAAGATTTTGCGCTTCGTCTGGAGCTGATAATGATGGTCTGTTGGAAATAAATATATACATGTCAAAGATACAGTACAAAAACATGTATCTATATAAAACCACAGTAACAAACACCTGTAAAGTGAAGTGTAATCACTTACATGATATAAGTTAAATACCAATAAGCAGCAGCACATGTCCCCCAAGGGGTTCAACAGGGTCACCCAAGGTGGTAAGACAGCGGAGCCCTAGTGGAGGCAACTCCCCCCCAGAAACACGCCCGAATCACAGTAAGGCAGATATGGGAGCCTGTGTGCAACAAAAATTGATAAAAACAGTATAAAGCTACTGGTAATCAATATGTACAACATATGTGTTGGCCCGAGGGCCATAACGAGTAATTATAGATCAGGGAGCCTGGAAGTGAGGGCCCCATAGATCTCTAGATGCATACCAAAAAGGCACATCAAGGTATTCAGTTGGAAAAAATATAATAAAACTAATATGTGCAAATAAATACCTTCAATAATATAAACTTGAAGTGTCCCTTGATGGGAATCACACAGGTATAAGGAAGGTGGGTTTAGAAAACAAGGTCTGTTGAGACTGGAGGCAAAATGGTTTCAATCCTGCAGTGTAACAGGATCTGTGCATGAAGGTCTCAATAGAGATCCAAATGTCCAAAAAGAGAGTTCTGGGGATAAGATAGAGATGATACTAGAAATAAGTTGGGTCCAAAAAAAGAAAAATGCATATTGGATACCAAAAGGCAAAAAATCTATGGAAGTGACCTTTGTGAGGCCACGGATTCGGCTTACCTAAAGTTGGTACAGGTACGCTTGTGTTCTCCCATACATGCTGCTGCCATAGAATCTCAACAGAGACTGTCCACCTTTTAAGGAACATGTTCACCATCCAAATAACACCATTCCTACAGTAAAGCATGGAGGTTGCAATATCCTGTTATGGGGGCGTTTCTCTGCAGCAGGAACTGGAGCACTTGTCAGGATAGAAGAACAATGGATGGGGCAAAATACCATCAAATTATTGAGGAAAACCTGCTGTCCTCTGCCAGAAAGATGTAAATGGGAAGAATGTTTACCTTCCAACATAACAATGACCCAAAGCACACAGCAAAAATGACCACACAGTGGTTGAAGGAGAAAAAGGTGAATGTCAACACTTCTTTCCTCTATTCTGCTACTGACCACCTCTATGAAAAAATCTCACCTCTGTCCTGCCCCAACCTAGCCACTGCTATCTACAATAAATCCCTGTCCTCCACCCTGGACAAGTTTGCTCCCCTCACCACACACAAAATCAGGCCTCGACCCCTGCAACTCTGGCAAACAAATGACACCAGGAACCTCAAAAAGCGTAGCCGTGCCCTTGAACGCCTGTGGCACAAGACCAAGTCCCTGAAAGACTTCAACCAATACAAATCTGCCCTCCAAAAATACAATTCTCGCCTCCACACTGCCAAGCAGACCTATTTTACCACTCTTATTAACACCTTCTCATCCAGTCCCCGTCAACTCTTCTCTACCTTCAACTCCCTACTTCGACCTCCACTGCTTCCGCCCACTAACTCACTCACTGCCCAGGAAATTGCTAACCACTTCAAAAGCAAGATTGACACAATTTGTGACGAAATCTCCACTCTACAGGCATCCTCCCCAGTTGACACCTCGTGTCAACAAGCACAATCGACACTATCCTTATTCAAACCTGCTACTATAAACGAGGTTGCTAAACTCCTTTCTAACACCCACCTAACCACCTGTCCACTGGACCCTATTCCCTCTCAAATACTAAGCTCACCCTCTGACTCTATCCTACACTCTCTAACTCACATCTTCAATCTCTCACTCTCTTCTGGCATCTTCCCCAATGCTCTAAAACATGCATTGGTCACCCCCATACTCAAAAAGCCATCCCTGGACCCTACCGATCTAAACAATCTGCGCCCTATGTCCTTGCTCCCCTTTTCTTCCAAACTCCTAGAACGCCTAGTCTACAACCAACTGAGTGACCACCTTGTTAACAATAACCTTCTGGACCCCCTTCAATCTGGATTTCACCCTCAACACTCCACAGAAACTGCCCTTCTTAAACTCACAAATGACCTACTCACTGCAAAAACCAATGGACACTTCTCTATACTCTTACTCCTGGATCTTTCGGCTGCCTTTGATACTGTCGACCACCCCCTCCTCAAAAAAAACTTTACTCCCTCTGTCTTCGTGACTGTGCTCTTCAGTGGCCCTTGTCCTACCTATCCCATCGCACTTTCAGCGTAACCTACAATTCCACCTCTTCCTCCTCTCCTTTTCCCTTCTCTGTTGGGGTCCCCCAAGGTTCTGTTGTTGGACCCCTCTTATTTGCAATATACACCTCTTCCCTGGGTCGGTTGATAGCCTCCCACAGCTTTCAATATCATTTATATGCTGACGATGCCCAAATCTACCTCTCCACCCCCAACTCACCCCATCAGTCTCCTCACGTATCACTAGCTTATTAACAGACATATCTGCCTGGATGTCACACCACTTTCTCAAACTCAACTTGTCCAAAACTGAACTCATAATATTTCCTCCCCCACGTGCCATTTCCCCCGACTTCTCTGTCAAGAGCAATGGCACAACCATCCACCCATCCCCACATGTCAGGGTGCTTGGTGTTACTCTGGACTCTGAACTCTCCTTTTGGCCCCACATCCAATCACTTTCTAAGGCTTGCCGAATCAATCTCCGCAACATCTCCAAAATACGTCCCTTCCTAACCAATGAAACCACAAAGCTCCTGATTCACTCCCTGGTCATCTCTCGCCTCGACTACTGCAACTCCCTCCTCACTGGTCTACCTTTAAATAGACTATCCCCTCTCCAGTCCATCATGAATGCCGCTGCCAGAATCATCCAACTTACAAACCGTTCAACGTCTGCCACCCCCCTCTGTCAATCCCTCCATTGGCTGCCACTCGCCCAATGAATTAAATTCAAAATACTAACAATCAGCTACAAAGCCATCTACAACTCTGCTCCCAGCTACATCACCAACCTCGTATCAAAATACCAACCTAACCGTCCTCTTCGCTCCTCCCAAGACCTCCTGCTCTCCAGCTCCCTCATCACCTCCTCTCATACTCGCCTCCAAGACTTCTCCCGAGCCTCTCCCATCCTCTGGAACTCCCTACCCCAATCGGTCAGAATGTCCCCAAATCTATCCACCTTCAAGCGATCCCTCAAAACTTTTCTCTTCAGGGAAGCCTATCCTGCCACCACCTAACTACACTCCTTATTTTCTCAATCAGTTCATCCCCTGCAGTTTACTGCCCTTTCGTATCATTCAACCCTCCCTCTTAGATTGTAAGCTCTAGCTCTAATGTAATTGTACTGTCTGCCCTAATATTGTAAAGCGCTGCGCAAACTGTCGGCGCTATATAAATCCTGTATAATAATAATAAAAAATGTCCTTGCATGGCCTAGTCTGGGGGTCAGCAACCAGTAGATCACGGAGAAGTGATTGGTAGATCACGGTCTGGGCTTGCTGACCCTCCATTCCAGAGCATCAAACAGAGTGCAATGCAGAGGGACTACTTGTAAACTTGGAGCTGTAATGGGGAGCAAGAGCCACATAAGCCAATGCCTCCTCTGTAGTGCTGGCTCCTGTCCCATGCGGAGGGATACCAACTGCACTCCACTTCTTATCCCAGCTAGCGGTCTCCAGAGTGGTGCCAGCAGAAGGAAGAAGAGATCTTCAGGTCAGTGTGAAGCAAAACACTGGACTTCATAGTATAAGGCTGGTTTCACAATGATGCTGCAGCTTACCCACACAGCGGGTACAGTGCAGTATACCTGCAGCTTTCCTGCGTGTTTGCTGCACTTTCTGAATGCAGGAGTTTTGGTGCGGTTTCAGAAAGCACACCACACCTGCAGGATATAATAGAAGTCTGACAGATTGCAGCTAACCCAGGAAAGTTGAAAATGCACTGCGCTGCACCCACAGTGCAGGTAAACCACAGCACATCACCCCCTTAGCTGCTGTGGCCAGGGGTGTACACATGTCACAGTCAAAGCAAGAGTTATACGCCCTTTCATGGTTGGTGGGTGTAGCACATGCCATGCATGACCCATTCAAGTGAATGAGGCAACTCTGCAAGTGCCCTGCAACCTTGTGAATACAGAAAGCAAGGGGTTAAAGCAGGCAGCATTTTGTTGCTTTCTCATTACAACCACCCTTGTACGACTCAGAAGCATACGGTTGTGCCCCCCATTTACTGGAATGGGTTGCGATTGGCAGGCGGTAGCATCCACCAAAAGCAACAGGAGGCTTAATTCCTGCTGTGGCATGTGTACACCTTTGCCAGTTGCCACAGCAGCTAAAGTGGGTAGGGTAGTGATTGGGGGCAGTAAAACTGTGACTCAACCGCAGGGTTTTACCACCCCCAACTTTACATGTGAACAGGCACTAAGTATGTCGCTGCCGAATGCAGCTAAGGGCTCATTCACAAGTGCAGCAGGCACTGCTGCTTCCCTGAGCAGTAATCTGAGTGTGTTTGACAGGTGGTAAAGAGGTGATATGTTCCCTCCTCACCACCTGATTTAAACCCATGATTGCCGTGCAATGCACGCAATTGCGAAACGGTAGTACGGTAGTTAGAGGTTTAAGTCAGGCATGAAGAGGCAACACTGGGCAACACTGTGCTAGGTGATCTTTGTCTTATCCCATGTTGTTCATGTAGATCTCCACCTCTTTAAGGTTGCCTACCCCTAGTCTAGTTAGAGCCCAAACTTAAACCCCATTGAAAATCTGTAGAATGACTTGAAGACTGCAGTTCACAAATGGTCACCATTAAATTTAGCTGAACTAAGAAGCTCTTCAAAGAAGAGTGGGCAAATATTGTAAAGTCTAGATGTGCAAAGTTAATAGAGACATATCCCAACAGACTAAAGGCTTTAATTAAAGCAAAAGGTTGTCCAACAAAATACTGTTTTATATATATACTCAGTGATTCTGTTTTTGATTTTTTTTTTTTTACTGACATGTAGATGTTATATCTTTCACTTGGATGTTATAAGTTGCACTGAGTAAATACAGCTGTATAAAACAAAAACGGTGTCTGTCTTTATTTCAGGCTGCAAAGCAACAACTTGTGAATATTTTAAAGGGGGGTGATTCATTTCTATACCCACTGTAGTGGCCATGATGCCTGTGCTGCCAGTGTAGTGGTTCGTACATCATATACTGAAATACACAGCCCAAAGTAAGTATCCATTACTGGTCAGTGTGATCGCCCAAGTTCTATACTGTGTTGTATGGATTTATTGGTTGATTGATTATAAAGTGTTCAAAGATTATATTGCATGCGTCAGCTACATTTACTACATGTGAGTTATAATAAACACTTTTGCAGTATTTTGTATGTAAAAGTAAAGTCACAAAGATGATCACCCAGGGTATCTCTAGCTTCAGGCTGGCATTATGTGTGAGATTCTATGAAGTGTCTACCAGTGACTGACACAAATGGAATCCCTGTGCAAAAATGATTTGTGGGACCCCTCAAGCCCCCCAGGACTGCCTGCTGCAGTATGCCATTTTCATGCAATATTGAAAAACATTTTTTATTCAGATTTAATGTAGTCAATTAATAATAAATCCTGCTATGGTAAAGCTGTAGATATCAAAATTTATAACAAAGCATTCATGATGATAAACTCAATATTTTTCTTCAGTACATCTAATTAGCCAAAAGCCATTATAAAGAATGTGTATTCTAGTAAAATATTATTGATATCGCTATTATAAATAATTTGTTTTGCCACCTCAGAGACTACTTGATATACATGATTCCTATTCTACCTCAGGGATTACTAATATTACCATAATAGTATATGATTTATGATTTAACCTAAAATATCACTAGTATTGCCATTTTATAAATTGTTACTAATCTATCTAAAAAATACTAATATCATCATTATAAATCATCACTTTTTTACCTTGGAGATTGTTAATATTGTCATCAGAAATAATCACTGTTTAACCCTAGAGGTTACTAATATCTTCATTATATTATCATTATTCTAAGTTAGGATTACTAATATTGCCATTATACTCCATCTGTATATTGTCCCTGGAATCACTAATACTGTCATTATAAATGATCAGTTTTTACCACAGGAATTAGTAATATCAGTATTATAAATCATAAGTATTCTCGCTACTAACGTTACCATTATTATTCATCAGTATTCCACCCTGGGGATTACTAATGTTATCATTATACATTATTACTCTCCTACCGTCAGAATTACTAAAATCATCTTTGTAAATCATCAACAGGGATGAGCTTGAGATTTGGGTTGAGGTTGAGTTTGCGGACACGGTGTACTAAGGTGGCTGTTTGTATTCATAGCAAGCAACTACTTATGATACCCTTCCCGGAACTGGGTTTGGGTGGCTTAGAATGGCCATGGGGGCTTTTTATGTGTAAAACTCCTAATTATAAAAGGCAGGGTTTTCAGCAGGCGTTTGTCCAGTGGCGGCCCATCCATAGGAGGCACACGGGCACCACCCCCCCATCCATGCGTCCTGCCCCTGATCTACATGAAGGGCGTCAGACGCATGGATTCCAATCGGGTTATTATTCTTTTTTAAACACGTGATTAAAGCCAGAGGCTTCAAAAATGGGTGGGCTCGGAGCCCAGAGCAATGTGCCCGAAGCCCACCCAGTTGTGTGACAATAGCGAATGAATATTCACTATTGTAATGCTGGTTCTCCTCCCAGCCAATCAGGCACCTGGAGCTGAGACCCGTCACTCAATTGGCTGAAAGGAGATCCGATCGGATTTCCGCCAGGAGGAAGAGAGGAAACAGCCGCCTGCAGCCCAGAGAGAAGCCGCTCACCGCCCGGAGTGCTGCCCATGAGATGGGGTAAGTGCAGGGCCACAACTACTGACTGACCAACCTGGGGGGGTGCAGCCCGTGACCCCCATAGCCCGGCCGGCCAGCTGTTTGACAGACCGGGGGGAGTGGGTGGATGACGTCCGTGACCCGACCGACCCGGGAAGGTGGCGGTGGGTGGATTGTTTGCCGCCCCCTCCAAAAAAAGCACCAGTCACTACTGCATTTGTCAGTTTGTGTTAGATAGGGTGAGCTGACAGTAAGTGTTAAGGGAGAGATATTTGTGTTATACAGTGCTATATAATGTTCTCTATGATGCCATACACAGTGTTGTATTAAGCTATATTACTGTGAACTGCAGTGTTATGGACTACATATTATTGTGTGTCTCCCCTGTATTTATAGTGCATGAACCCAACAGTCTGCGTGTGTCAGCAACAACTTTAGCTGCTGTAACTGTTACCCTCATGCTTTTTTGGTGCTGCTTTTTATATTTTCTTTTATTTCATATTTTATTACGTTTCTGATAAGGTAAAATAATAACAATAAAAGACAAAAAAAAAAAAAAAAAATATATATATATATATAATTGTTGGAGTTTAGTGATTATTGTGTTTATAAGGGGGCAGGGGTAATCTATATTTTAAAACTTCATTTTGCTAAACTTTTTTTGTTATTTGATGCCAGCAGAGTGAACTTGTGAGTGGCATGCCAGGCTTAGTCCATAGGGTTCAATATTGAGTTGGCCCACCCTTTGCAGCTATAGCAGCTTCAACTCTTCTGGGAAGGCTGCCCACAAGGTTTAGGAGTGTGTCTATGTGAATGTTTGACCATTCTTCCAGAAGCGCATTTGTGTGGTCAGGCACTCAACCAGGCAGTCTCTGCTCCAATTCATCCCAAAGGTGTTCTATCAGGTTGAGGTCAGGACTCTGTGTAGGCCAATCAAGTTCCTCCACCCCAAACTCGCTCAACTATGTCTTTATGGACCTTGCCCTTGTGCACTGGTGCGCAGTCATGTTGGAACATAAAGGGGCCATCCCCAAACTGTTCTCACAAAATTGGAAGCATGAAATTGTCCAAAATGTATTGGTATGCTGACGCCTTAAGAGTTCCCTTCACTGGAACTAAGGGGCCAAGCCCAATCCCTGAAAAACAACCCCAGACCATGATCTCCCCTCCACCAAATAATTTGGGTCAGTGCACAAAGCAAGGTCCACATTGGGCCGATTTGACATGCAATTTGACATGTCAAATTGAATGACAAATTTGAGCCTATTGCCAGCAATGACACTGTCCGAATTCCCAAAAGTAGTTTCTGCATTACTTTTGGCGACTTTGGGGGTGATTTCAATAGACATCTGTGCATGAGCCCACAAAGATGTCTGTCAAATCACCCCCGAAGTTGGACTGAAATGCCGGTTTGAAATTATGCAACTTTAGCTGAACTCACACAATTTCAAACCCGCCCTCAGTGTGAACCTGGGCTAACTGTCAAAGCTTTAGGCTCCATGCACACTGGACATTTAAAAAAATGATCTAAAAACATCAGTAGCTTTGTAGTGAGCTTGTCAGCTTTTATCAGCGTTAATGCACTAGCATTTTTGAGCGTCAGCGGTTTTTTTTTTAATGCATCCAAAACGACCAAAAACACTGGTGAGCAACGTTTTTGAGTGTTTTTGAGCATTTATCAGCGTTTTTTAAGCTTCCAGTGTTTTTTTTGTGGTCAGAAGAATGACTCTTGAACTGGCAGACGTTCAGATAACAGCCCATAAATGCCACTGCTGTTCAACAATAATACAGGTCCATGTGTGCATGGACACATAGGATAACATAAAAGGGCGTTCGTGGGCTGTTAAAAAAAATGCCCAAACAACCATAAACGGTCCTTTATCAGCTTCAATGTGCATGGAGCCTTATTGAAAAAGCTGAAGTTAGAAGTTAATTGGCTACAATGCAAAGCTGCACCAAATTCTAAATGCACCAGTTTTAGTAAATCTCCTCCATAGTGTCAGTTTCTGCAAACCTGCAATGCTGGAAAGAAATGTTCTTCTTTTACTCTTCTTAACTCCGTGCTCACTCTAAGTAGTTCTTAATAATGTCTTCTTTCTCCTAATAATTAAAAAAAAAAAAAAATTGTTTGCAAATAACTACAATCAGCAACATACTTTTAGTACCTTTATAAAAGGGGCAAATCATAGAATCCAGTTTGCATTTTGATTTAGATTTTATATGCTCAGATCCAGGATGAAGAAACACATTTTTATTATCCTAATTTTAAGAAAAAACAATATTAGGCTGGGTTCACACTTGTCCAACAAACTGACCGACATTGTGAGCACAAGTTGCATGACGTCACCAAATCAATGTTTCCCTATGAGAACCGTCTTAACTGGTCTGACACAAGTCGGTCCGACTTTGAAAAAGGCTCCTGTACTACTTTGGTCTGGCTTTGGTCCTACTTCAGCCCATTGAATACCATTGAAGTAAAATCAAAGTCAGATCCTTGTTCTAACCATCCGACTTGTGACATCCAACTTGGTGATTACAGCAGCAGTAAAAGGAATTTATGTCACACTGGGATTGTTTTGATTGGTCAAAGGACAAGTCACTATCTTAAAGTCGGAGCAAAATCGTATCTTGTTCATTCAAGTCTGATGGAAGTAAGACCAAAGTAGGACCGAAGTAGGACCGATGTTGCAGGGCAAAGCAGGATCAAAAGTTTGACCGTTTTTGTGTCGGATAGTGGGAACCCAGCCTTAACATGCTTATTAATACTACATCGCTCTCATTCAACTAACCTGCAAAACTTCTATCCCATTCAATTTTCTGTGACTCAAAAGGTTTTAGCTGGACACAAGCTGTTAATACTGTGCTAGGCCGGCTACTGTAGATCCAGATGTAGAGGCAGAATTCTTATCAGTTTGGGGAGGTTGGATGCACTTTGACATCTTTATGTTGGGTGCCAGAAGACCTTATCTCCTGAACTGTGAACCCCTATTTAGAAGGCTAGAGAGATATTCAAAGTCATTCAAAGGCATACATCCAATCAGTTTACAACAACAACAAAAATCATGTTATTTAATAATACCCATAGTAAAATGTCTTCATATAATTGCATTGAAGAGTGGTCCATTATTTGAACAATGGGAGCTTGGTATTACCTCCATAAGATTCACGTGATGAAATAACAATACAGATGGGACATTTTCTGTCATGTTTGATCTGTTCTCTGTTCATTTTCCTCATGCTGCCTTCCCGAAAAAGTATGCTTTTTCTGTTTCCAAGTTTCAGAGACTTCTATCAACAGTCCCATGGGGATTGGACTTCTAATAATGATAATCTCTGGAATTAGAAAGTTCCACAGGTGCACTTTTTAAACAAAGAAGTCACAGCACAGACATAAATGACTTATTAAATCTGCGCTCACTTAGAAATACTTTTCAAATGGGCTCCTTTTATAGAAAATGCTGTTTTTTGTTTTTTTTAGAATACTATGGTTGCCATACCCACCTCACTTCACATTCCATCTGTTCTTAAATTGTTCAGCTCCTCTAACATTTCTATTCATTCCTCAACTGTGTAAAGCATATTAACTTAAGCCAATAATTAGGACTGCATGTGCTATATTTTTTTGTCAGCAGTTACCAGTGGGATTGTGTGTTATATTAAAATAAATTATTTAAAGTCTTTGTTAAGAAATGTTAATTTGAGCAGTTATGTGAATGATTTAAAGTGATCCTATGCCCAGATCATGCCACTAAAGTATTTAAATATTTCAAACTAGCAGTAATAGCACTTTAAAATAGGCCCTCATCTACAGTATCTCACAAAAGTGAGTACACCCATCACATTTTTGTAAATATTTTATTATAAACAGAATCCAATTCGCAGGACACTTGAATACACATTGTTTTAAATGTGTCCAGTTCACATATGTGCGGTGCATTCGCACTCCGCATTGCACAGAAAACGTGTGCGTTTTCTGTGCAATGCGGTGCAAATTCCCAGCCCGTTGTGTTCAATGGGAGCGCATCTAACATGGAGATGCACCCTGCACTGAACGGGGATATTTTCCCCTGCTCACAGCCCCTCCCCCTCCCTCCCCCCGCAGTTGCTGCGCTGTGTTGCCCCTCCCCTTCTCGGTAGCAGACAGGCTGGAAATCGCACCGGACTGGTGTGAATCTAGCATGAAGAAATGACACTTTGCTACAATGTAAAGTAGTGAGTGTACAGCTTGTATAACAGTGTAAATTTGCTGTCCCCTTAACCACTTGCCAACCAGCTCACGCAGATATACTGTGGCAAGCTGGTCGGATAGCGCAAACCGCCATACCTATACGTTGGTTTGTGCATGCTATATAGCGGGCATGCGTACGCCGTGGGATCTCACCCACGGGTGCGGCGGTCTCTATGTCTGCCAGCGACACTCAATCGCCGGGTACAGAGGCAGAACAAGGTGATCCCTGTTCTGACAGGGGACATGTCAGGGATCTTCTGTTCTCTGTGTTCAGAAACAGCGATCTCTGTCATGTCCTAGTAAGCCCATCCCCCCTGCAGTTAGAACACACTGAGAGAACCCTTTGCCTGCCATTGTTATTTTTACATTGACCAGTGCATTTTTATAGCACCGATCAATGTAATAATGTCCCTGGTCCCCAAAAAGTGTAATTTGGGGTCAGATTTGTCCGCCACATGTAGTAGTCCCGCTAAAAATCACAGATGGCCGCCATTACCAGTAAAAACAATACAAAAAATAAATAAAAGTCCCTAAATCTATCCCATAGTTTGTAGACAAGACAACTTTTGCACAAACCAATCAATATATGCCTATTTTACCAAAATTATGTAGAAGAATGTATATTGGCCCAAACTGATGAATAAATTATTTTTTTAAATATTTTTATTTGGATATATATTATAGCAGAAAGTAAAGCAAAATTGTTTTTTTTTTCAAAATTGTGAGTCTTTTTTTGTTTATAGCGCAAAAAATAAAAACCGCAGAGGTGATCAAATACCACCAAAAAAAGCTCTATTTGTGGTAAAAAAAGGATATCAATTTTGTTTGGGTACAGTGTCGCACGACCGTGCAATTGTCAGTTAAAGCGGCACAGTGCCGTATCGCAAAAAATGGCCTGGTCATTAAGGGGGTAAATCCTTCTGGGGCTGAAGTAGTTTAAAATAACTCAACACACAGCCATTAATGTCTAAACTGCTGTCAACAAAAGTGAGTACACCCCTAAGTGAAAATGTCCAAATTGGGCCCAAGTATCAATATTTTGTGTGGCCACCATTATTTTACAGTACTGCCTTGGTCATGGAGTTCACCAGAGCTTCACAGGTTGCCACACTGGTGTCCTCTTCCATTCCTCCATGACAACTTCGTGGAGCTGGTGGATGTAAGAGACCTTGCGCTCCTCCACCTTACATTTGAGCATGCACCACAGATGTTCAATAGGGTTTAGGTTTGGAGACATGCTTGGCCAGTCCATCACCTTTACCATGAGCTTCTTTAGCAAGGCAGTGGTCATCTTGGAGGTGTGTTTGGGGTTGTTATCATGTTGGAATACTGCCCTGCAGCCCAGTCTCTGAAGGGAGGGGATCATGCTTTGCTTAAGTATGTCACAGTACATGTTGGCATTCATGGTTCCCTCAATGAACTGTAGCTCCCCAGTGCGGGCAGCACTTATGCAGCCCTAGACCATGACACTCCCACCACCATGCTTGACTGTAGGCAAGACAAACTTGTCTTTGTACTCCTCACCTGGTTGCCACCACACACGCTTGACACCATCTGAACAAAATAAGTTTATCTTGCTCTCACCAGACCACAAGACATGATTCCAGTAATCCATGTCCTTGGTCTGCTTGTCTTCAGCAAACTGTTTGCAGGCTTTCTTGTGCATCATCTTTAGAAGAGGCTTCCTTCTGGGACAACAGCCATGCAGACCAATTTGATGCAGTGTGTGGCGTACAGTCGAGGCACTGAAAGGCTTACCCCAAACCCCTTCAACTTCTGCAGCAATGCTGGCAGCACTCATATGACTATTTCCTAAAGACAACCTCTGGATATGATGCTGAACGCGTGCACTCAACTTCTTTGGTCGACCATGACGAGGCCTGTTCTGAGTGGAACCTGTCCTGTTAAACCACTGTATGGTCTTGGCCATGGTGCTGAGCTCAGTTTCAGGGTTTTGGCAATCTTCTTATAGCCTAGGCCATCTTTATGTAGAGCAACAATTCTTTATTTCAGATCCTCAGAGAGCTTTTTGCCATGAGGTGCTTCTAGTGAGTATGAGAGAGTGAGACCAATAACACCAAATTTAACACATCTGCTCCCCATTCACACCTGAGACCTTGTAACACTAATGAGTCATGAGGGAAAATGGCTAATTGTGCCCAATTTGGACATTTTCAGTTAGGGGTGTACTCACTTTTGTTTCCAGCAGTTTAGACGTTGATGGCTGTGTGTTGAGTTATTTTGAGGGGACAGCACATTTACACTATTACTGTACACTCACTACTTTACATTGTAACAAAGTGTCATTTCTTCAGTGTTGTCACATGAAAAGATATAATAAAATATTTACAAAAATGTGAGGGGTGTACTCATTTTTGTGAGATACTGTATTTCTATATCTATGAGCCTTGTAAAGAAACTAAAGCCGAACTCCAGAAAAAAGTTTTTATGGGGCACAGCCATACTAAAATAATACTTTCCTAATTAAGAGTATATTATGTGCTGCTGGCTGCTGGTTACTGAACAAATTATCCATTCAGTGAAGCTGGATACAACACACGGTGGTGATCCTCCGGTGCTGCAGGAATGAGTGGCAGCAGTTAAAACGGTGAGGAATCTTGTTGTTCACCCCGACACTTACTTATTCTCTTGTCCTCCCTACCAACTTACTGTCCTAGATAGGAGTAGGTAAGTGTCTTGTGGAAAGAAAGACACTTTTCACTTTACTTACTCCCATCTCCTTTCTCCCCCACTTGTTGTTCTAAGGAGTGGCAAAATTGACGACGGTGAGTAAGGACGTCGTGGCCTCCTAGTGGTGGCACACAACATAGGTCGAAGTGACTTACCTATTAAACAAGTCATTGGTCGTCGGTCGTCGTGTATTATATGAGAATTAATCCTTTCATAATAAAATCATACCGACACGGGGTATTTTTGAAAAAAGACCTCAAGCCGAAATCAAAGAAATGTTCCGAGTATCTATATCTTTATGTCATAGAGTGTTTTTACTCATGTGGGGAGTGTAAAAACATTTATAAAATAATATAGAAAAGTACACTGTTGTGACTTCTTTACTGTGAAACAATGTTACATTTCATCACTCACATGTCATTATCACATTTACACGACAGGGGAGTTTTATTGAGTTGTGTGTCGGTAGTTGCAGATTTGACGACCTTTGTTTTC
>BLSH010517352.1:84056-96016 GCA_018402905.1 Glandirana rugosa | reverse complement strand
ATAATTATGAAATCCCGACAAAGAGACGATTTGAATGACCGGTTGAAACGACGTAACTCCCCGGTTACCTACCCCGTTATATAACATTTTAGAACCTACTCTTGGAAGAATGGAATTAGGATACCTTTTAAATACCTCCCGCGACTTTGAAGCTCAACGGTTCACTGTCGGTTCTTTGAAATTCCTAAATCTCTTCTAGACATTTCTTCTGACCTGGTTTTAGGGAAGACTCTACACACGTTTGGACCATTGGTTGATGTTCTTTACAGAATGAAGACTCGAATGGTTGTTCCCAAAGAGGTGGTATTTGTTCCCCAAGCAAAACAAGACTTAGTACTTGGTGGAGAAACCCTTGTTGGTAAGCTCAGAAGTAAGACATTTCTTGTAGTTGGTTACCAGGTTTGCACACATCTCAGAAGGGATTTTGGTCCAGTCTTCTTTACAGATCTTCTCTAAATCCTTAAAGTTTCTTGGCTGTCACTTGGCAACTCGAAGTTTCAGCGCCCTCCATAAATTTTCCATAGGATTAAGGTAAGAAGGTTCTCATCCAAGATTTTACAATATATTGCCCCATCCATTGGCCCCTCAATGCAGCAAAGTTGGCCAGTAAGTTTAGCAGAGAAACAGCCCTAAAGTATTAATAATTATGGAATAGGGAGGGGATTGGAGGAGAAAGGGAAAGGGGAAAAAAGGGGGATTGGAGGGGAAGGAGGGAATGAGGGGAAAAATGGGACTATTGCAGTGCAAAAATAAGTTTGAAAAAGTTCCAGATTAATTAAAAGTATTGACGTTTATTTATAGAACAATAAAAAATCTCAAAGAAAGAACTCTGAGATTTTTGTACATATATAAAACCCAAGGAGCAATTAATATATATATATACAGTTGGGCAATTGATATTCAAATGTGAGCAATTACAATACTTAAAGGGTCCGTATATGAGTCCAACATGTTTCGCCTGTATGGCTTCCTCAGGGACTGTTGCGAACCAACTCTTTCTATATGCTCTACTAAGGAGATGGAAAACAACAAAATAGCTTAAGAGCAATATAATAAATATACATTGGACAAAAGACATGAACAATATAAAGATAAATCACCTGCCACTGTACAGAGAATAGTCCCATTTTCCCCTCATTCCCTCCTTCCCCTCCAATCCCCCCTTTTTTTCCCCTTTCCTTTTCTCCTCCAATCCCCTCCCTATTCCATAATTATTAATTTACAACCTGGGATGAGGTGCTAACTAAGTGGTGCCACCATACTAGAATTCTTTAGCCCTAAAGTATAATGTTTCCACCTCTGTGCTTGATTGTAGGGATGGTGTTCTTAGGGTCATGGTCAGCATATTTATTTTTCAAGTTAATGCTAAAGTGCTCAATTTTGGTCTGATCTGACCACAGCACTTTCTTCCAATCCTTCTCTGAATCATTTATATGTTCATTGGAAAACTTCAGATGGGCCTGTACATATGCCTTCTTGGAGAGGGGGACCTTGTGGGCGCTGCAAGATTTCAATCCATGGTGGTGTATTATGTTACCAATAGTTTGCTTGGTGACTGTGGTCCCAACTGCCTTGATATCATTCACAAGCTCCTCCAGTGCAGTTGTGGGCTTATCCCTCACTTTTCCCATGATCATCATTACCCCATGAGGTGAAATCATGCATGGAGTGGCAGACTGAGGGCGATTGATGGTTATTTTTTTATTTTTTCCATTTGCGAATAATCACTCCAACAGTTGTCTCCTTCTCACCAAGCTTCTTGCTGATGGTCTTGTAGCCCATTCCAGACTTGTGCAGATCTACAATCTTGTCCCTGACATCTTTTGACAGCTCTTTGGTCTTGCCCATGATGGTGAGGTTTGAATGGAAGAAAGGGATTCTGTGGACAGGTGTCTTTTATAAACATAATGAGTTGTCATCAGAAGTACCTTCTTAATTGACCTCCTCCTGGAAAAGCTAGTTAGCTGACTTAAGCCCCGTACACATGGGTGCAACAGTTGTACAACCAAATGTCCAACTTTGGACCAAGTTGGATGTTGGCGGTTGTGTCTCACGTACTGACATGCACTAAGTGATTGTACAACCAAGCCTAACGTAGTGACGTGTTACGAGCATAAAACGAGGAAGTTCAGGTGCATGTGATTTGTGAATTAGGAACTTAGGTTTCCCAGAACGGACACTTCCGGGCGTTCTTGACTTCCGAGCATACCTGTTTTGCACGTACAACTTTGTTGGACCAACTTCTCTGTACACACAGTACAACTGTCATACAACCACTTGTACAACCAAAGTTTTCTAGTCTGCTCATCCAACTTCAGTTGTACAACCGTTGTACAAAGGCTATTGTAATCGCGTGTACTAATGGTCGGATGATCGCACAACAAGCTGGTTGTACGACCGTTGTTGTACCGTGTGTATGGGGCTTAACTCTAGCCTCAATATTTTCTGAGTATATTAACCCTGAACAAGAATACAGCTAGTAAAGTCAAAGGGTGGTCAGAGTCCCTGGTCTTCACTTGTTTTGATTGCTCTGAAAGTACTAAAGATACTGGATCCATACAAAAGAAACAAACATTTTCAAATGGAGAGACCAGGAATGGCAGCATACATACCTCTTTGGAAATGTTTTATGTACAATTCAGATGCTTTTACATTTCTTCTTCATTGCTTTTATATTTGTGCATTTTGTCTGAGCAATTTTATCAATGATTTGTGTTGCTTTTGCAATGCCATTAACTTGTAGGAGAAATAAAAGCAAGCAAACACCATGCCAACTGACTTTCCTGCAGACAAATATTTGTTAATTTATGATTGTGCTCATGACATACACAAGGCAACAGCCAAATGATTATTAGTGTCTTTCAGCTTTCATTTAATGTATATGCATAACTTTAGGCTGGCCACTGACCAATTTATCTTATAAGTGATTATCAAATCTGCCTATAACTGAAATGATTACACTCATCCACATTCTGCCCTGACAGTCTTTCATAACATCCACAATTTTGCATTCAGCTCATGTGTGGTGAAATAATTGTTTCTGTGTACCTGTGGAAAAATTACTGTTGGTTGACAGAGATTTACAATTTGTTATGAACACCTTGCATTCTGTTTTCATTGCTTGCATTGCTAGTGAAAATTTAACTATGCCCAGAAGATGAAGAACCACAAGTGGATGGTTGGAAATGCTAGCATGATCCGACCACAGGAAGCCTATTTATTATCATAAATTATAATTTAAATATGCATGTCTTAGATCACTCAAATATGTGCTTTAGGATGATGGAGATGGAGGGTGCATAACAGCAAGAGGGAGCATAAAAAAATACTTTGGCATTGGCCTAACAGCAAAGGCAAAATATTGTTTGGCTGATCACTGTTTTCTTTGAACAAGGTGTCAAAAGTAACCATCTGGCCTCAATAGTCTTGTGAACCTTTGCCCGATTAGGCTGAAATTGGAAACTTTTATCCAAAATCATTGGGCACCCTACGGCTGGGTTTCCCTGCATCCAATTCACATGATAGGGGACTGTGACCGGCTCTCAATGGAGCCAGTTCACACAGCTCTGGGGAAACCACGGTCCGCACTGGAAAAGGGTCCTGTGTGTCTTTGGCTCTGTTTCAGTTCGGAATTCAGGCAAAAATTCAGACCTATTTCGCACCTGAAATGGAGGGACACATTGGACCCTCTGCTGCGAGCCGCGGTCGCAACTAGTGTGAACCCGGCCTAAAGGCTCATACACCCGATAACAAGATCGGAAGACAGCCAATTCTTTTTGGACGACAAAACCTGAAGGTGCAGGCTAGAAAATTTTTATCACAAGTGAACACAATGTCCGATTTTTGTTTAATTTGTACGGTTTACGTCCGAAAAAATCATAAGAGCAAGTCTATGCATGCTCGAAAACAAAAGAATATATTACAAAACAATTCAACACATTACATCACTTCTGTCTTATGAGAATGTTCGTAAGTTGAGACACTTCTTCATTTTCAAAATGAAACTAGCATACAAAAAATAAAAATGGGACTATTATTCGTCCAATAGTCTCATTGTGTGTACCAGGCTTTAGAAAGGCCCAGCAGATGTAAGAAACCCCATTTAATGTAGCTGTGTGTTACTTTACAGCTTCACAGCTGTGGCTGGAATTATACCTCGGTACACCCTCCGATTTAGACCCAAGTAAATGGGGGTGCATGTGCAGGTTCCAAGGGGGTAAAGCAGGTGATGAGGGGATGATGCTCTCTGAAATGTGAGCTGAACATAGATCGCTCTTCAGAGAGCATTGCACATGTGAAGGAGTCTTTTTGGTGACACTATGACTGATGTGGTGGTGATCAGGGACACTGGACCTGGTGGGGATCAGGGACACTTCAACAAAGGCAGCGGTGATCAGGGACGCTGTTACTGGTGCGGTGGAGATTAGGGAAACTATGTGTAGCATCCTCTTGGAATGTAGGTGCTAGAATTAGGGTTTTGTTTAGGTAAGGTAAATTTAGACAGACCTATTTGTTTTGATCTGGGCTGGGAGTGGCTCAGGTTAGGAGCTGGTGACTCACAGGCAGCATCACCAATACCTCAATCTTCTTTTCAGAGCTTTATAGAATATTCTGGAAAGAGAGGAGGAGAGGTGGAGCTGTCTGGGGTGTTTTAGGGAGCCCTGACCAATCTTCAACCTGGATTGGCAGGGGGCAGACCTCCTTAAATGCCCAGAGTCAGTCCAGCTGGGGAGAAGTTGGATCAGGTGGAAGCCGGAGATGGAGTGCTAGGCTGTCGGAGAGTTTGGGGCAGCTCTCCAGTCTGGGGGGCTGACCTTGGGCCTGGGCTCGGGTGCAGACGGGGCCCTCCTATAACACACAGAGGTGTCCTGGTCAGGAGGCACAGGAGGAGCAAGAGAGGACAGCAGGAGAGAGCACTGCTGAGCAAGTCTCCAGAAAGGAATCACTGGCCGCAGACAGGATGGCTGGTCAGGGAGGACTGATGAGGCTCGCCTGATTGGACTGGAAGAGTACAGTCTGGGATGGGTGCACAACCAGCGGAGTGGTCTGCGGTGTTTGGGCAGAGAAGAGAGAGGCAACTTCAGCTAGGAGGGCTGGCAGGGCCTGAAGAGGTGGTACTGGACTCAGAGCAAGCAAGTGATGTGCTGGCGGTGTGAGGAGGAATAGTCTGCAGGCAAGTAATGTGAGGGAGAGAAGACTAGGAGTATATATACAGAGTGTATATAGTTGGTCCCAAGCAATGTTCTGCATTCTATTGGACATCTCATAATTTCCTTTTGCCTGTCCAAGTTCAAATCCCCTCAATAAAATACAAAAAAAAAAAGCTCATGGACTGGTTTTCTGCCTGAGGGTGAGTGAGAACTGTGTACCTGGCTGGGCAGGATTACAGACAGACCACAATTATCAGCAGCCTCTACGGGGGTACCGCTACAGATGACTGGTGCAACAGCAATTAGGGACACTGGTCTAATGATATTGTACTGCTGTGGCTGTGATCAGAGATAATGGCTGGCAGCACTGGCATAGAGTGATATCAGAGCAACCAGCCATTGTACATGAATCACCACCACAGCAGTACAATGTCACCATAATGACACTGTAATTGCACTGGTGACAGTATGTAAGAAAAAAAAACATTGTATATACACCATAGTGACACTGTACTGCTCTGGAGAGGTTAACAAGGTTTTTTTATTTACACTGTAATTGCATATAGCCATTATGATGACAGTTGTAAGCAAACTACTGTTTACTGCTGTGAGTGCTGTGATTGCTGTATCTCCCAATCTGTGATCTGCTGGGTCATGCAGAAATTACAGATTGCACCAGTGTGTGCCCCCCCAGGGTGAGCACATGGTAAACTGTACCCGTACGTTCTCCCAGAATGATGCTTGTTCCACCCGGCCATATATCTATAGTGGCCAGATGGGAAGAAGTTTAATAAGGCATTTGGCACCAGTTCCAGAATTGAATGCAAGTGTCCATGTTGGAAGGCAACATGGTTTAACATCATGATTCTGGAGTGTCACTGCCTGGTTGATAGGCCATCGGGCCTAACTTTGAATTTACAAATGGTTTAATTTTACAATTCTGAAGTTTTACTGCCTGGTTGAGAAAGTCATCTGGTGTAGTTAGAATTCACAAGTTGACCCATTTGTAATAAGAAGTCATGAATGAAGAGCCATATCCTACCAGGATGTATCCATACACCTCCTGCTGTGAGGTATAGGGGTAGAGAAAGCCAGATGAGATCTCCTGGGAAGGTGCCAATTTCTTGAGTTCCAGTACATCAGAAGACCACCTGGCACTCGAGAATGAACTGGTCAAATGTCAATGATACATGGACATATGCTGCCTCTAGTGGACACTACAGGCATGTGTCCTAGGGGACGGATTGAATAAAGGAAGTCTGCCACCATTGGTTAGAATCCTATATAGGCTGGCATATAGGTGTGTGTGGCTGAGGGATCTGAGTGCAGTTTAAAAAGTATTGATCAGCTAAAACATCTCTCTTGCCCATTCGAGGCCAGCCAGAATAACATCTCTCGACGAAGGCCTTGCGTAAAGTATCATTTTTGTATTGTATGCTATGTAATATTTTCTCTTAGTGTTTTGATGTTAGCATTTATACTTTCTTTATAATAAATGAAACCCTTGATTTATTAAAGCAGAGTGCTTATTTATATAGCTAACCTTATTATTGTACTATCATCATTAATTTTATTAGAAGTTTCAGTAGGTTAACGAATTATAGCAATAGACAAATTGATATATATATAAAATAAATTTGGGGAACCCATAACCACCCCATTTTTATTTCAAACCATGTGTAGTCTGCATGCGTTTCAATGTGCTTTCATGAAGGATACTTTCGTAAGTGCCAGGCCTGTGTATTTCCACATGCGCATCTTTGATCTGGATAGTGTCACTGTGGGACAGGGCATGCTTTGGCCGCTTATGATTGTCTCTGTACTGGTGACAGCTTCTAGCGGGCTCAGTCAGGTGGGTTCAGACTAGGATTGGAGCATACCTGAGCTCATCCCTACTGTTTATACAAGGATACATGATGCACAAAAGAATTACAAATCTTTTTGCACGTAAGACAGTTCAGATATGTGAATTTCTACAGTGAATGTAGCCTAGAGTTTGAGGTTGGGTTCACACAGCCATACAGAGCGGCTCACAGCAGGGGTCCAGCTAGAGTTGCCACCCCATCCCTTTAAACCCGAACACGTATGAATTACACAGGTTCTGAAGCTGATTAAGGTGGTAATTAAACTCACTTGGTGCCTTGTCTGCATTAAATTAGCCTCAGAACCTGTGTAATTCATATGTGTTCGGGTTTAAAGGGATGGGGTGGCAACTCTAGGTCCAGCGCGTCCCTGTTCACCATTTCAGGTCTGAATTTTCTCCCACTTTAACTTTAGGTAATTGTATTTTTATATATAAACTAGGAACTTCTTTCCTCTCCAATTTAATCTTACAAGTGTTATTGTATTTATTCATTAAATGTAATATTATCAAACTAAGCAGTATATAAATTGAATTACTAGCATGCACCATAATTAACATTACTGTAAGAGAAAAGAAAAAAAAATCTCCACTTTTGCTTGGACTGTGAAACATAATCATTGTCTGGGTCATGTCTAGCATTCTTTGGTTACCTATTCACCAGCAAAGTGAATTTGCTGATGGCAGATAAATAAGTGGTGCACCTGGCAGATTAGTTTCCCTTTATACTGGAAAGCTTGAGTCTGCAGCCAGGAGGGGTGGCCTATCAATAAGAACGTATGTGTGTGTGCATGTGTGTGTGCTCAGGTGCAGAAGCTATTGGAAAGGCAATCAATGAAGTGAGTAATCTGATCGTGTAGTGTGTTTGATAAACACACGTATCTACACCTGCCTTTTTAAGGTGTGCTGACTTGGATCCAGATAAAGACATTTATACAAAGGATGCCTGCAATGTTAATTCACTGTAATCCAAAGACTTTAAATGCAAGTAAATTCATGGAACAAGTAGGGCCTCTAAATTAAGTTCTTTAATTATAATCTGTGTGCCATATGTTATTATAATCTCTGATGTTTTTAATGAGCAGCTCAAGAGGTCTTTTAGTAAATGATTTTTTTTTTTTTGTAGACAAGGCATTTTTCAACATTTTATCATTTTCCCATTAAAGAGATCATTTGTGCACTGTGGGGGTAATGACTCGGGCAATGATATAATTTGTGATAGGTTCTTCTTTAGTGAGTAGTTGCCAGTGGTATGACAAGCCTGTTTTCAATGAGGGGGTAGATGTTTTAATATTGAATGGGCAGTAGAGAACTGAGGCCTTGGATTCATGAATTATGGACAGAAGTGAAAATAAGCACAGGCCACTTAATAATCCACAACCGTAAGCATAACATATTATACCCACCATACATATTACAGCTGGATGATTCAAGTTATCACTGTATAGGTACAGACTTCTCAGTGTATTGGAATGTGACAATATAATCCATTCATAAATATTAGCATAGGTTGTAACTGTGCAGCTGTTCATGATGTTTATATATTATATTCTACAATCAGGTTATAAAATGACGATCTGAAAGTGGAGCTATCAGTAGATAAATAAATACTCTTTTCAGCAGGTATAAAGTGCACCTGCAGCAGTCCAAATACTAGGCTATTCTGATCTAGGGATGAGCATGGATTTGGTCTGAACTTGGGCTTGGACCAGTCATGGAAGGAGTGGAGGCTGGTGAAGTTTTAGGATGGGGGGTGTCAGGCCCCGCCCCTTCCTTTTTGACCCCTCCTACTTCTCATAAGCCCCACTCCGTCCCCTGTATTTCACATATTGTGTCAGGAATATACAGCTTGGCATCACAGGACACAGTATACAGCTCAGCAACACAGGACACAGTATACAGCAGCCAGTATCACAGGTGGGGTATATTGCAGCCAGTAACACAGGTGGGATAATTTGCAGCCAGTAACACAGGTGGGGTACATTGCAGCCAGTAACACAGGTGGGGTACATGGCAGCCATCCCCCCCCCCCCCACCGCAGCACTGACAGACTCACCCCCCAGATATATATTACCCCATATATGAGCAGGCAGCGTGCACTCGGTCGGTGGTCACGGCGGTCCACGGAAGCTGTCAGAACTTGGGAAACCAAACACGACGGGAATCACAGGCATGTTTGGCCGCTCCCAGTCCCAGCACCAGCACATCTGCCAGTCCCACCCACCGTGACCTAACCAATCAGTCACTGGCAGGAGGACAGTGACTGAGGCCAGAGCCAATCAGTGTGACTGTGTGCGCCAGTCACACTTTAAAGTCTGACCAATCAGCTTTGGAAATTGCTGTCAGCAGACAGCAAGTGACCCAAAAAATCTGGCTGCCTCCACCTAACAACCACACTTTTTATTTTCTCCATCAGCTGATCCCCCACAGTTATTGCCCTCTCGTATCACTTGACCCTCTCTCCTAGATTGTAAGCTCTAATGAGCAGGGCCCTCTTATTCCTCCTGTATTGAATTGAATTGTATTGTAATTGTACTGTCTGCCTTAATGTTGTAAAGCCGCAAACTGTCGGCGCTATAAATCCTGTATAATAATTAGCTGTTAAAGCAATGGGAGGGTGCCAGCATCCACAGCTAATTGTGCCTGCTCACTTAAGCCTCATACACACAATGTGAATTTCGAACAACAGAACGTCCGTTTTTTGTTGGATGCTAGTCTCATGTCAAAATTGAAGAGCTTACTAACAATACGAAAATTTTCGTACGACTGAATTCAACGTCAGAAGTGACGTAATGTGTTGAATAGCTTTGTATGTATTTTTTCATTTCTGAGCATGCTTAGTCATGATCGCAAGATTTTTTTTTTGTACGAAAACTGTACTAATTATACGGAAAAAAAAATTCTAGTCTGCACATCCAGATTTTGTCTTATGAAAAATCTAAATTGGCTGTCGAAAGGAGCATACTAACGGTAATAATTTCGGACGATCGGCAGTTGAACGAAAATTCCCATGTGAAATTTGCATTGTGTGTACGGGGCTTTAGGCCTGGTTCACACCTATGCATTAGGTTTGCCACCTTAACCCTTTAAACCTGAATACATGTTAATTACACAGGTTCTGTGGCTGATTAAGGTGGTAAATAAACTCACTTGGTGCCATATCTACATTAAATTAGCCCCAGAACCTGTGTAATTCATATGTGTTCGGGTTTAAAGGGATGAGGTGGCAGCCCTATTCTGCATTTTTTTCGTGTGTTTTCAATTTTGCAGAAACCCGCTACAGTCCATTTAACATGGTTTCCTATGGATGTAGTTCACATCTGTGCATTTTATGGAAAGGGCCAGGATTTTTTTCTGGTTTTTGGTTCTATAGACTTCAATGGATCAAAAATGTGTATCGAAAAATGTAAAATGCACCTGGAATATACAAACTGCAACCTGCATAGGTGTGAACCAGGCCTAAGGGCTATTTCACATGGGCGTTTCACCCTGCTCAATGGAGGATCGATCCGCTGATCAGGTGGATGAAAGGTGCATCTCCGCTCACTGAGCTAAAATGGCCCTGTCAGAGCCCCGCTCTTTTCTATGGGGAGATCGGATGAAAACGGACCGCCTGTCCGTTGTCATCTGATCCACCAGATGGATGGAAAATCCATTACAGCTGAGGAAGGTAAACCTAAGTGCAATTGACTTTCAGTGTTGTTAAGAGTACCTGTCCTCCCTGCAGGGGACATTTCTACACTGTGAAGCAAGTGTACCAGTGGCAATATTAGTTAAACCCACCATGATGCATTAGTGACCAGTAGCAGTGTTAATTAACCTTGCCATGATTCATTATTGACCAATGACAATGTTATTTAACCTCATCATGATGCATTAATAAACACTGCCCCTGGCCACTAATGCAGCACTTAGTGGTTAATTAACACTGCCACTGACCACCAATGGGGAGAGATGTTTAAATTAGCACTGTCATTGACTATTAATGCATCACAACACTAACGATCCTTGAGCTTCAAATGTGAAAATTATTTCAGGGGTTACCTGAAACCTCAAACTTTTTGCCAAGGGTTTCTCCAAGGTAAAAAGATTGGGAAAGGCTCCTGTCACTTAAATGACAGCTCTGAGTCTGCTGGGGCTGCAGACTATCCAAGATAGTAGAACCCAGCAGCAACCTCAGGGCTTTTGAATGTATACACAAGGGAGTTTATTTACAAGTAAACCTGAAAATATAGATACAGTACCTCGACAGACCAAACTGAGGGTAATTAAAGTTAGGGTATCTTGTTCATATTAGACACATGTGGGTAAGCCAAGCCATGCCATTGTATCTCCCTGATATACACATTGTATAATAATATCATGTCTTGTTGACTATATTGTATGTTCATGTTTATGATCATTAATTATGTATTTCTAACCATTGTAAATATCCCTCCTGATGAAGCTGTAATCCGTGAAACATGTAGAGGTTTCATGATATCTATGTCCTGACACCATCCAATCTTCTCTCTCCCCCCCCCCCCTCCAATGGGCGTGACACAGAGTGGTGTAATCCAATGCTTTTATGATCTATGTTTGTTAAGTGTTTTTTTTTTTTATTGAATGTATCAATAGTAAAATTGTGATACATTTTTAATTCTGATGCTGTATATTGTAGTAGTAGTCCAACCTCTTTAATTGGTCCTTGGGGTACTGGCTAGGGACCTTTCACCCCGATTCACACAAACCTGAAAATATGTTTAATGCACATACTGTATGATCTTATGGGAAGATTGTTGTTGAAATGAATGGTCTGGTGGCAGGGTGTCTTTAAAGAAGAATTATCACTCATTTCTGATTGATTTAGTTCCTAATGGGATAGTACATTTAGCACCATCTTCCTAGGTGCTGTAAAACACTAGCTATGATTCGATCACAAAATGTCGTGGATCCTTCTACCACGATTT
>BLSH010517352.1:70633-84046 GCA_018402905.1 Glandirana rugosa | reverse complement strand
CCCCCCCCCCCCCCCTCCAATGGGGCGTGACACAGAGTGGTGTAATCCAATGCTTTTATGATCTATGTTTGTTAAGTGTTTTTTTTTTTTATTGAATGTATCAATAGTAAAATTGTGATACATTTTTAATTCTGATGCTGTATATTGTAGTAGTAGTCCAACCTCTTTAATTGGTCCTTGGGGTACTGGCTAGGGACCTTTCACCCCGATTCACACAAACCTGAAAATATGTTTAATGCACATACTGTATGATCTTATGGGAAGATTGTTGTTGAAATGAATGGTCTGGTGGCAGGGTGTCTTTAAAGAAGAATTATCACTCATTTCTGATTGATTTAGTTCCTAATGGGATAGTACATTTAGCACCATCTTCCTAGGTGCTGTAAAACACTAGCTATGATGTCAGACAAAGCACTCCCTTGACCATTTGACAACGTAGCACTTGTCTATGGCTTCTGAAGAAAACTCTGGCAAGAAGAATTCAGAGGGAGATGAAGTGCAACCTCACCTCCCTCTGCATTGCCTGTGCCGGTGCTTGCCTTGGGCAAGTGCTGGGAGCCAGAGACAGGCACTACAAAGCATAACTGCCATTTCCTTGCTATCTGTGCGGTTGGGCAGCCTTGCGCCAAAGGGGGGAGCACCCTATCCAAGCTAGTGTTTTAGGGCACCTTTAAGGAGGGATGTGCTCCCTCCAGGCTCATCTGCCCTCTGCGTAGCCATTAAAATACATGTGCTTCCACTCTGGAGGCTCTCAAAATTTAGAATTAGAACTTCAGATACTACTGGGATGCCTTGAAGTGGCTCTGCAACTTACGTGTGTATTTGCAAATGTGTGCAAACAAAACCCCTGTTTTTAACACATACTGGTAGACAGGATAATTCGGTTGGTTGCAGGCTGGTCAGTAAGTTGAGCTGGGAATTTCTTTGGTTTTGTTTTATGTAGGAAGATGGGATAAAAACTATATGTACTTTGTCCCATCAGTAACTAAATAATGTAAAAAATAGTGATAGTTCTTCTTTATTGAAAACACAAACCAATTTTTATTATTAATCTTCAACTCAGGCTAAAGGCCCGTACACACGATGCGAAAATCTTACCGTTAGTATGCTCCTTTCGACAGCCGATTTGCTTTTTTCGCCAGCCAAAAGCTGGATGTGCAGACTAGTAAATTTTTGTCTATCAACAAGGCCACATCCGATTTTTGGATCCTGTCGAAAGTACAGACACGCATGTTCAGAACCCAGGAACGACTGTTCGGTCGTGTAAACTGGCAATTGTAATTCACAATTAACGTTCGTAAAGCGGCAATTAAAATTACGAAATGCAGCCCACATTATCATCTTTTTAATGTCTTTTTAATAGCAAAATTAGTGGAAGGGGCACAAAGGGTGAAGCACCAAAAATTAACTTCCTCTTTATACGCTAGTACTATGTCACTACGCTCGTCTTTGTCAAATAACAAATTTCATATGGTCAGTACTCTGTACAAAAACACTGACAACCACTTTTGACAAAAATCAGAAGCGCGGTCGTAAGACAATCGAACCGTGAGTACGAGGCTTAAGGGGTGGAATGAAAGCTTTTTGTATGACCTGATGTGAGCAGCTCATGCCTAGAATGTGATACCAGCCCTGCCTGTCTGTGTGTTTCATTTATTCATTCACTGCCTTCTGAGCACTGTCTCTAGAGCCGATGTCTGAGTGATGGAAATTATATTCAAGTGAAGTGAAGTACTATAGGCTAGAGGACAATCCTGCAATATAACTATAACGCTTTATAATCTTGTTTTTTGTAACTGGTTCGCAATGATAAGCTATTTATTTAGCTATTAAGTGTATCACTTTTATTTATATTTGTGAATTCCCAGGAAATTTTCACTTTGCATTACTTCTGCATTGCAGAAACAAAGGATCCACTTGATAGATGCTTTGCAGCAAGGAAACAGGTTACATGGTTACATAGCTTGATCTGCAAAGGCTGCTGGAGTCATCAGGTTTGGTACTCGGCCCAGCTGGCAGGCAGCCGCCATCTACTCTCCAGGCGCATTCCCCTAAGTACAGCTGATCTAAGCTCATTGATTGTATCCCCATACAACCCACTAGTATTTGAGAGAGAATGGTTAACAGGCCCAGGAGGATGCTGCAGTACTAATCTGCCATTGTCTCGGAACAAAAATCCTTTCCGATGCTTGGTTACCAATTAAACATAATCCCTTAGAGAATGAGCTCTCTGTGCGATTAGCCCTTCCGTCACCATCTCATTCATAAAAGAAGCTGGGCTGAATTTCACCACTTCAAGAAACAAACCATGGAAAGTTTAGCAAGAAAATATAATAACCAAAAAGGAAACCTTGACTGCTAAGCTTTTACAGTACAGTGTGTGCCATTTGTATTGTTTAAAAGTAGCATGTATCTAAGATACAATCAATTTATTAAAATTGAGTTCTAGGAAATATGTATATGGATGCTGTTACACCTGCCAAAGGATTTATACTATTGTATACTCATCTCAAGTTTTAAACAGCCCTACCGGACAGCACAGCCAGCATTGAAGCCTGGCTTTCCTCTTCTGTAGTTACGTTCTTGTCCCTGCCCCCAAACTGTAATTGGACAGTAAAAAAGATGCCCCAGACTGAAAAACTCATCCTTTTATCACTCTTGTTTCTGTGTATGTGTTCTGTGTAAGCCCATGAGAACTGCAACCTAGCTGCTCCTTGGAAAAGGCCAATATCAACTCAAATTCAAGTACTTGCACTTATTGCTTTTGAGTGAGGTGAGTATAACATGTTTTATTATTTTAATTTAAAATAAAACTGCCTTTAGTAACACTTTTAGTGTCTCTTTAGGAGATTTCCCCTCTATTCCTGTCTGCTGACTACTCACTTTAACAATCTGGGGTGCAGTATAAAAAGTTAGGAGTAGAGTTGAGCGAACCCGAGCTTTTTTTCAAAAAAAGTTTGGGTTAGGGTTCGGGTTTTGGTATTTTATTCCACGTGTTGAATAGCTGCCAAGGGCAGCCAATCAACAAGTGTTTCACTGGTTTGCCCTTAGAAGCCATCACAGCCATGCCTACTAATGGCATGGCTGTGATTGGCCAGTGCATCATGTGACCCAGCCTCTATATGGGGCTGGAGTCACCGTGCTGCATGTCATATGCTCTCAGGCTAGTTTAGGGAGAGGATGCTGCTGGCTTTGTGAGGGACAGATTGCAGATATTATATAACATCTCATCCTGCATTATTGAACAATCTGATTGTGGACTAGGTAGAGATTACTAGTACTGCTGCTTTGAGGGACAGATTGCAGACCTCATCCTGCTGCACAGAATGATCTGACTGGACTAGGTAGAGTCTACTGCTTACAGGGACAGATTATTGTTCTAAAATCATCTCCAAGTTCTATAGGGAAAGGTTCCAGCTGTTGCTTTAAGGGACAGATTATTGTTCTAAAATCATCTCCAAGTTCTATAGGGCAAGGTTCCACCTGTTGCTTAGAGAGACAGATTATTGTTCTAAAATCATCTCCAAGTTCTATAGGGAAAGGTTCCAGCTGTTGCTTTAAGGGACAGATTATTGTTTCTTGCGCAAAATTAAAAAGTGCATCTACATTGCTGGCTTAAAAAAAAAAATATTCCAAAAACTACATTTGCGGCCAACGGTGCATTTCTTGCACAAAAATAAAAAAAATGTCTACATTGCTGGTTTAGAAAAAAAAATATTTCAAAAACTACATTTGCGGCCAACGGTGCATTTCTTGCACAAAAATAAAAAAAATGTCTACATTGCTGGTTTAAAAAAAATATTCAAAAAACTACATTTGCGGCCAATGGTGCATTTCTTGCACAAAAATAAAAAAAAGTCTAGATTGCTGGTTTAAAAAAAAAAAAAAAAATTCCAAAAACTACATTTGCGGCCAACGGTGCATTTCTTGCACAAAAATAAAAAAAAATGTCTACATTGCTGGTTTAAAAAAAAACAACACCTCAATTTTTTTTTTTTTATGTGATTGTAGCTTAAAATTATTTTAAGTTATTTCCCTATCCCCATTTCTTTGTAGGGCACTTGTCCGACTCTTACCCCCATTTTCCTTCCTTTTGCAGACCTCTAGGACTTGCCAGGCTTTGTTACAGCCATTTTTGTGCCTAAAAGTTCGGGTCCCCATTGATTTCAATGGGGTTCGGGGTCCGGGATAAAGTTCGGGTCAAGTTCGGTCCCGAACCTGGACTTTTTCCCGAAGTTCGGCAGAACCTGCAGAACCCGAACTTCCAGGTGTTCGATCAACTCTAGTTAGGAGTGTAATGTCAACAGCATAACCAGAGGTACAGGTAACCAACACAGGCAGTCCCTGGGTTACAAACGAGATAGGATCTGTAGGTTTGTTCTTAAGTTGAATTTGTTTGTAAGTCAGACCAGGTACATTTTTTTTAAGTGTAGCACCAGCCAAAAAACAATTTTTAACTTTTTTGGATAGCATAGGAAAGGGGTAACAGCCCTGTAAGGTTTGTTTTGCTGTCTGTGCTTCTGTTTAGAAGATTTTTCCTCACTTTCTGTCCCTATGAAAATTGAATTTGAACATTTTGAGGAGTTGTGGAAGCAAGGATTGGTGATAAAGCTCCAATGGGGACACCTTTTTCCCATAATAACTCTTATAGGAGTGAATTCCCTTCCTAGGGGTAGATTTCCTCTCACTTCCTGTTGACTCCCTCCGTTTGTAAGTAGGAGTCGTTTGTAAGTCAGATGTTTGTAATTAGGGGATCGCCTGTATTTTCCATTCACTCAGCGGGCTTTTGTACCACAACCCAGAAATAACATCTGAAAGATGCAGGAGTGAACAGGGAATATGTATTTAGCTGGGTTCACAATGTTGCGAATTGGATGCGGATTTCGCCGCATGCAATTCACATAGCAGGGGATTGGGACCGGCTCTCTATGGAGCCGGTTCACATAGCTCCGCTGAGGCTCCGGTACCAATTGCACAGGAGTCCTGTGCATCTTCTAGTCCATTTCAGGTTTGCCCCCATCAGAGTGCCTTGTGGAAAAACTGGTTACAGTGGCATAGTGATAAATAACATGTACTCAGACTAGTCTGGAATGGTAAGTGGGGTACCCCAAACCTCTGTCTTGGGACCAATTCTGTTTAATTTATTCATAAATTATATAGAGGTTGGTATAAATAGCTCAATCTTAGTTTTTGTGGATGACACAAAAATAAGCAGGACAATAACTTCACATCAGGATATAGATATTTTACAGGAAGACCTGAATAAAATAAAGGGGTGGTCAACTACATGGAAAATTAAGTTTAATGTTGAGAAATGTAAAGTAATGCACTTGGGGGCAAAAAACATAAATGCAAACTACTCACTAGGGGGAGAACCGCTGGGGGAATCAAGGATGGAGAAAGATCTGGGGTCCTAGTAGATGACCAATCGTAGATTGAGCAATAGCCTGCAATGTCAAGCTGCAGCTACCAAAGCCAGCAGAATATTAGCATGCATGAAAAAAGGGATATACTCGAGGGATAAAATGATAATCTGATCACTTTATAAAACTCTGGCTAGACCACATCTGGAATACTCTGTCTAGTTCTGGTCACCAGTCCTCAAAAGGGATGTGCTGAAACTGGAGAGAGTCCAAAGAAGGTCAACAAAACTAATAAGGGATTTGCATGTCAACGTTTTAACTCTAATAAACATCAATGAAAAATGTAAAAAAAAAAAAAAAAAAACTAATAAGGGGACTGGATGCCCTCAATTATGAGAAACGCCTGCAAACACTAAATTTATGCTCACTGGAGCAGCAAAACTTGAGACGGGTCATGATAGCGATTTACAAATACCTCAATGGCGATCCCAGCATAGAAAAAAAATGATTCAGTCTCCAGGAGTGTAAGAGGACACAAGACGATACAATGAGATTGGAGGAGAAGCAGTTTAACCTTAAACGACACAGGGGTTTTTTCACTGTCAGGGCAATAAGGATGTGGAACTCTCTTCTTGCTGGTGTCAGCACGGAGTATGTATATTTTTAGAAGACTCTTGGATGTGCATCTTAAAGAACACAACATCCAGGGGGCAAAAAACATAAATGCAAACTACTCACTATGGGGAGAACCTCTGGGGGAATCAAGGATGGAGAAAGATCTGGGGGTACTAGTAGAAGACAGGCTGCGCAATAGTATGCAATGTCAAGCTGCAGCAAGCAAAGCTAGCAGAATATTAGCATGCATAAAAAAGGGAATTCACAACAGTGCACATGCGCCGGCCCTCCAAGATGGCTGCGTGATCTCGGAGCTCTGATCCGCTCAGTCCTAGCAGCCTTCCAGCAGGCTCCAGCAGGGTTGACTACCCCACAATCAGAGAGCCCCCCATGGTAGTCACCCACAAGAGACTCTTCCAAGGCCCCACGGCCCAGCATAGAGAGCAGCGCGCACCCCGCCGGGTGTGGCCATCAGGCGAGGCCGCGGCCTAACACCGCGCCGAGCACAGCCAAACCATGGAGGCCACACAGAGGTCCCCCCCAGTGCCCAATCCACTGAGGGGTCAGCTTCCCCCCCAGGTGAGCATAGGAGCCCGCTGGGGCCCAGCAGGAGCCACAGAAAGCTATTATTGAAGCCAGTGGGCGAGGCTGAGGCCTGTGCTCCCATTGGGTGCATCCCAGATTCCCAGGAGACAGACTACCAGGAACCCCTCTACCAGCATCCCTGAGCCTTTGGGGATCCCCCATCTCCTTCAAGCAGAAGCCCCCTCGGAGCAGGACTTAGGGGGACTGACCCGCAGCCCACAGAGAGCAGGGGAGTTCAGGGCTGGAGGTCCCACATTGACGCAGGGGGACATCAGTTCTCCAAGCCGGTCCCTTGTGAGCTTACATGCAGAGGGAAGCATAGTCATCTGGGTTAGACTCCCCTCTCTGCTACCCCCTGTCTCCTGAATCCCCCCCCTTTACTTCCTCACGAGGGAGGCTTTTCTTGGGGATCTTTCCTCATGTATGCTGCAGCTGTGCGGAGAGACTTAACCAAACACCCAGGTTTCACGTCCAAAACCCTTGAAAACTCCCCATTGCCCCCTGGAACTCAATCCATCTAAAGGACAACCCCGAGAACATGGAGGCAGGTGCAGAAGGGGGCTCACAAATTCTCCCTAGCCCAGGACCCACCATCCCGGATCCCATCAACCCCAAGATCCTTTCCCCAGCCTCTACTGTATCCCTCCTGGAGAGGACTCTAGATGAGATGTTTGCTTCTCCGTCAGGGGACCGGGTCCCCAACCCAGACGCCCAGGGAGTATTGGGGTCCCCTGCACCGACACTGCATTCCGATCTGAGGTTCATGATGGAAACCTTTTCCAAAATGCTTTCTAAAGGTCTGGCTCAGACTGCTTCCCAAATCACTTCTACTATCTAAACAGACCTTCAAAATTTGGGCTCCAGGATCGATGCGATCGAACAAAGGATTGATCAAACAATCGCCAGAGCGAACCAAAATACGTTGCACTTTCAAAACCTTCAAGACCAGTTGGACTCAGCCCTTTACAAAATTGAGGACCTCGAGAATCGGTCTCGTAGATACAATTTTCGGATCCGGGGACTCCCGGAATCCATAATGGATATGCCAGGTGCTGTCCAATCCTTCATGAAGGACCCTCCAGGTCCCCCTTTCGGATGGGCTGCCCAGAGACATTGTTGTCAAGCCTCACTTTTATGCAGTAAAAGAGGAAATCATGCAACTCTCCAGGAACTCTCCCCAACTATCATTCCAGGGTCATTCAAAAG
The DNA here is from genome assembly GCA_018402905.1 of Glandirana rugosa. NCBI lineage: Eukaryota > Metazoa > Chordata > Amphibia > Anura > Ranidae > Glandirana > Glandirana rugosa. Next base: position 76,277 of record BLSH010517352.1, on the reverse strand, counting down.
TGTTTGCTGATATCTCTCCCGCTACCATCCAAAAGCGGAGGGCTTTGAGACCCCTGCTCGAGGTCCTGACCCAGAAATCCATCAAATACTGGTGATCTTTCCGATTTCATCTCTCCTTCTCATGCAAAGGCAAAAAGTATGGCTTCAGTACCTTCCAGGAGGGGGAACATCTCCTAATCAAGCTGAACTTTATCTCTTTGGACCCATCCTCCACCCTCCAATCCAGAAGTATGGGCTCCTCCAAACACCCCTCTCCCCAGAGCCCCATTCCTCCGGTGTGGAGGAACCCACAATCTAAAAGGTCTAAAGACTCGCACCCCCCTTGATAAATAGTAGTACTGTTAGGGTTCTGCTCATTGATTGATTGACCCGTCTCTAGTTGACAGATCTCCTTTACCTCAAAAAGGAACTGCAATTTGACTTTTGTTTTAGTTTCTCAAACAGTTACAGTTATGTTACAGTTTGGCTCTGCTACATTCTTTTATGTGGGGGCTCCCCCCCTGTGCCTAGTGTGAAGTTCCTGCTGGGCCTGGGGGGACTCTTGGGTTCACCGTGGTCCTCGGCTCCTGTACCACTCCGCCTGGCCCCATTACCTGATTGGGGGGGCCTTGATGGGGAGGGCACCGGGTCTGAAGTTTGCTGCGGTCCTACCTGTGGATCTGTCAGGATCCCAACTATTAGGGGATCCGGGTTCTCATTTCCAGTTGTTAGCTTTACTATTGTTAATGAGTTATGTTTTCAAGTGCTGAATTATTGCTTTTGACGCAGATGAGGGGCTACTTAGATTCTCTTCCTCATTTGACGGGCGGCTCCCTGAGGCTGGGGGGTTGGGGTGGAGGGGGATGGCCCATTTTTGGGGCTCCCTCTTCACCTCGGTCCCGTACCTCTGCCCGCCCCCCATGTTTGGGGTGGGGCAGGGCCAAAGGGACTCTACTGCCCTAGTAAGGTAACAGAATGTTTTTCTTGAGGGGCTAGATCCGATTTATATGTTATGTATTGGGCTGTCTTATGGGCGGGCCTGTAGGCATGCTCCTCCCTCTGCCCTCGGGCACCATTGAATGGTTTTCCCAGGAGCAGAAGTGTTTCTGCCTTTGAGGCAGATGTGTCTAGGTCACTCTAGAGGGATGGGAGCCAGTGTTGTGTTGAGGTAATTGTCGGAGATTGCCCGGCTTCTCCCTCTCACACTTTTTCTAACGTTTCTCTCTTCTCTCCACCCTTCACTTCTCTGTTCTTCTATGTTTTTTCCCCTCTCAGGCACCAGGGAAGCAGCCTTTCGATGGACGTCAGAAGTCCCCAGGCACTCGCTCCATGGGAGGGGAAGTTCCCCCACTATCCTTCACAGGGTCTGGTGAGTCAACCCACAGTGATGCATATAGCCCCCTAGGTCGCCATGACACCCTCTCTTGACCCTCAGATAATTCTGAAATTTGTGTCTCATAATGTTCAAGGCCTAAACTCCCCCTTAAAATGCAGAAAGTACTTTCAGTCGGCCCATCTCAGCATCTCGAGGTTCTCCTACTCCAGGAAACCCACTTCCCCATTCAATTTAACCCGAAATTTATACATGCAAAATTTCCCCAATTCTTCCTAGCAAACGCCCCAGATAAAACGAGAGGGGTGGGAATATTCTTCTCTAACCAGGGTCAGGGACAATTCTTCCGGTCCATGATAGGCTCCCTTTCCCCCTATTTTGAGGGGACTGTGATCCTAGGGGGGGGATTCCAACACAGCTTTAGACCACATGATGGACAAATCAGGGGCTTGTCGAGCTTTTCTCCTTCAGCCCCCGAAACGGAGCTTGAGGATAGCTAAAATTCTTCACTCTCTAGGGCTAGTGGATGTTTGGAGGGAATACAATCCGAAAATGAGAGACTTCATCCATTTTTCAGCCCCTCTTAAATCCTTCGCCAGGATCGATCACATTTTTTATGGGGGCCACCTCAATTCTTCTAGTCATCAAATCCTTTATAAGGGACTCCCCCTTATCTGATCACTCGATGGTAGTTGTATACTCCCGGTCCCAGTCGGAGGTAGGGGGGAGACCCCAATGGCATCTGAAGGAATCACTTTTCAACAACCCAGTCCACTGCACAATGCTTGGGGAGGATCTTAAAGAACACTTTCAGCTGAATTCGAGTGCTGAAGTCTCACATATGACCCTATGGGCTGCCCACAAGGCAGTAATAAGGGGCAAGATTATACACCTCTCTGCTAAACTTAAGAAGGAAAGGAAAAATGACATAGACAAGTTGGAGCGAGAGTTTCTCAATCTTGCTAAGGCTCACAAATAAAACCCCTCCCCAGTCTCGTTCCCTGCTTGAAACAGGCAGGGCAGCCTTGAATCTCGCCCTGACTACTCAAGCGGAGAATCAGATTCAATGGACTAATACCCACTTTTATGTTCAGAAAGACTGTATAGGACCTAAATTGGCCTCTAGACTTTCTCCAAATATCAATCATTCACCTTCCCTAAAGTGAAGGACCCCTCAGGGATCCCCACTCAAAACCCCCACAGGATCATGGCAACCTTCCACGATTTCTATGCCAAGCTATATGAGTCGCAGACCCCTTGGCCACTCAACACCATCTCTTGGACAGTATCCCCCTGCCCACCTTGGACAGGGAACATAGTCTCTTATTGGAAGACCCCATCTCGGAATATGAAGTATTGGACGTGATTAAGCATCTTAAAAAGGGCTCGGCCCCGGATCCAGATGGGTTCTCCATGGGTTATTATAAACAGTTTGGGCCCATCCTAGCCCCCCACCTGGCAAATTTCTTTAATTCTCTTCATGAGGGAACGATAGTCAGTGAAGACCTTAACTCGGCCGATATTTCAGTCATACCGAAACCGGGCAAGGACCCCTCAGAAGTGAGTAACTACAGGCCATTTCTTTAATCAATAACGATTTAAAAATTGTCACCAAAATCTTAGCCAACAGGCTGTCTGCCTTTATAGGGAAGTATATCCATAGGGACCAGGTAGGTTTCATCCCTGGGAGACAGGGACCCGATCAGATCCGCAGAGCAGTGGACCTCATCTCACTCCTTAGATCTGGATGGGACAGTGGCCCTCCCCAGGAGGGATTCGTGCTATCAGTTGACCTGCAAAAAGCGTTCAATATGGTCGAATAGACCTACCTCTTTGAGGTCCTAGGGCGATGGGGGTTTGGACCCAGATTCTTACAGACTCTTAGAGCCATATACTCCAACCCTAAAGCTCACATTAAGTTACACAACTATCACTCTGCACCACTCTCTATCCATAGAGGTACAAGGCAGGGTTGCCCCTTTCCCCTTTGATCTTTGCTATCGCTATTGAGACCTTAGCAATTACTATTAGGGAACATCCTAGTATTGGGGGAATGAGATGTGGTCCACACACACACAAATGTGCTTTATTTGCGGACGATCTGTTCCTGTTCATCACTTCCCCTCTTACCTCTGTCCCAAGCATTTTCCATCTACTCCAGAAGTTCGGTGAGGCCTCGGGCTTAAAAGTTAACATGGCTGAATCTGTCACCCTCAATATCAATTTACCCAAGACGGTTGTCCACCAGCTTAAGGACCGGTTCAACTTTGCATGGCATGTGGACCACATCCCCTACCTGGGTGTTCATCTAGCCGCCAGTATCAGTCAATTATATAGCATCAACTATCCCCCCTTATTTAGACACCTATAGGACAATCTCACTAACTGGGGGAGGTTAGGCCTTACCTGGTTAGGAAGGGTGAACTCGATCAAGATGACTCTCCTGCCAAGGATCCTTTACTTGTTTAGATCTCTTCCCATCCCGATCAAAAAACCACATCTGCACAAATTGCAAACCCAAATCAAAAAATTCATATGGGGTAACAAGGGCTTTAGGTGTCCGGCTGAAATTCTTTTGAGACTACGAAATCAGGGAGGGTTGGGGGTTCCCAATTTATGGAAATACTATCAGGCAGCCCAGCTCCCTCAATTTTCCATTATTCACGCTCGGTCTAATAGATCAGACTGGGTAAGGATTGAGAGACAGGCAGTTCCCCTTAACACCCTGGATTACCTGGTCTGGGCTCACCCCAGACCCTCTGTATGCCAAAGGTTGGGAGGGGGACCTGGGCAGGACTTGGGACTCAGATAAGTGTTTTTCTCTTTTTCTGAACTCCTTCAAGGGAATAGTTAATATTCCACTGATGGAAGCAAGCGCTAAGGTGATTTCGCGCTGGTACTTGGTCCCGGCTCGTCTCTCAGTCATGTTCCCAGGCTCCTCTCCGCTTTGTTTCAGAGGCTGTAACCTCCAGGGCACATACTTTCACATATGGTGGGAATGCCCTAGGATCAGGGGATTCTGGAATAGGATTTTTGCCATGCTAAGGAAGATTACAGGCCGGGCGACTCCACAAAACCCGGAAATCACCTTATTAAATTATAGGCCGGACGGACTCTCCAAATCTTTATTTAAATGTACTCATTTTATTGTTCTGGGAGCTAAGCTTACGTTGGCTAAAGCTTGGAAGAAACCCTCGGTCTCCTTCAACTCTGCTAAAAGGAAAATCATCTGGATTATAACCCAAGAAAAGTACGCTAATATACTCCTAAACTCATCAGTTAAGTTTGACAGATTATGGGACCCTTGGAGGTCATACCTTGTCCTCTTCCCCTATATGTGACTTGTCCTCTTCCCCTATATGGTATTGCTTCCCTGGTGCCCCCCTTTCCTTTCTTTCTCTTCTTTACTGTTTTCTTTTTCATTCTCTCTTGACTTTCTTCTTTTGTGAGTTTCTGCAGGGGGGGGATGGGGGGGGTGAGTTTCTATTATGTTTATTTCTATGTGTAAGTGGCACCTCAGGGTCAGCTGATTCCAAAAGTATGTTATCCTGTCCAATTTGCTCCCTTTATGGACCTTGGCCCGCTAGCGATCGGGCGGGCTTGGGGGACTCATGACCCTTCCCCTCCTCCGGACACAGCTTGATCCCAGATGGGGTATCGGGTGGAGGGCTCGGGGCTGGCCCCTCAGCCCTCTATGTTATGGAGTCGGTTTTTGCTCAGGTTAATCTCTGAGTATGTTTTTGTGCATGGTGTGATATACTTTATGTGATCTTGGTAAGGCCTTCCCTTACTCACTGTACCACGTATCTTTTGTATTTGTGGAAACTCAATAAAATCTTTTACAATAAAAAAAAATGGAATTCACTCCAGAGATAAAGCTACAATCCTGCTACTTTATATTTTTGCTATCCTAGTAAGTTCATTGGAAATTTTAGATATTAGGGGGGTTAGATTAGCTTGGTTGAGGTGTGACACTTTGGGGGTTAATCTTATGCCTAGGTATTGTAAGTCTGTCGTGCTCCATGGGAATGGGATTTTGGATTGAATGGCCAGTTTGATCTCTCGGGGGATTCCTAAGTTTAGTATTGTGGATTTCCCTGCGTTTACTTTGTAGTATGAGATATTACTGAACTGTTCTAGGATTTGATATGTATATGTTATTGATTGAAGTGGTTTTGTGAGCATTAGGATAATGTCATCTGCAAATAAATTTATAGTATGTTGTTGTTTCTTAAATTCAAAGCCTGCTATATGTGGGTGTGTTCTGATCGTTTCTGCTAATGGTTCAATTATCAAGTTGAAAATTGTTGGGGAAAGTGGGCAACCCTGCCT
>BLSH010517352.1:8117-31532 GCA_018402905.1 Glandirana rugosa | reverse complement strand
CTTACCCCTTGGCGGCAACATTTGTGCCGCCAAGAGGTAAGACACTGTCCCCTGTATGGTCTAGATGACTAGGGACACTGACCCTAGTCAATCTAGACAATACAGGGTCGGTCGGGACGGGGGGGTGTCAATCTTGTGCGGGTCCCTTGTAAACAATTGGGGAAATGACGGGGGACGTCCAATTGGGGAAGTGACGGTTACTGTAAATATGCCATTAGTCACCTATAAATGTAAAGACTAGCGACTTATTTACAGTAACCAGGGTTTTTACACATTTTTTACAGGCTGTAAAGGATTTTTATCGGGACTGCGATATTGCTGCAGAAATGTCGGACATTTTTTACACATTTTTGGGACCAATGACATTTATTCAGCGATCAGAAATGTAAATATCCACTGATTACCGTATAAATGTCATTGGCAGTGAAGGGGTTAACCTGCAGGGGGCAGTAAAGGGGTTAACAAATGTTCCCTGGGCGTGTTCTAACTGTGGGGGGGCAGGGCTGGCTGGGACATAACAGATCTAACTGATCCCAGTCACAGGGATCAGTAGATCTGGTATGTCCCCTGTCACAGAATGGAGAACCGCCGTGTTTACAACGGCGGTTCCCCATTCTGAGGCTCCTAAAAGAGATTGGAGGGGGCGCGCCAGGAGTGTGCACAGGGGACGACGTCCATGGACGTCGTCCAGGCATTTCAGATCCGCGCTGGAGCCGTACTTCGGCAATAGCGCGGATCTGGAGTGGTTAATTCTCTACAAACTAACTAGTGTGTGATTATTCCAATTCCACATCATAATATTATTGAATATGTACATACCATTGCATGCATTTAAATAATTCATAATATGGATGCAATCAAACTGATGTGCATTGGCTAATTGGTGAATATGCGTTCGCATATTTTCAGCATCTAATGCTGAGTACAATGCAAGCTTTCAGAAGGTCCATACCACTGAACTACTCTGTGAGTTAGATAGCCTTGTTTAAATGTATCATGTAAGCTTGCTGATAACTCAAATCAATGTACCAGCCAAACTTTGAACGGTCAGAATTCTTTGACATTCATGTCAGCTGTGATTACTACTGATCTGTGATTAGCTGAAGCTATTCACATGGTACAGGTTGTTGAGATAAGCCCAAGTAACATGTGATAGCCGGGGCTCAATCCCAGCTCACCAATCTAGGTAACCAAGCTGATATTAAAGTTGTGCCTCATCCCCCCACCACAGAAAATGTACAAGTCAGCAGCTACACATCCTGCAACTGCTGACTTTAATTATTAGGACACTGTCCTGGAAGCTAGTGATGTTGGCACCCCAGCTAATGTTTCCATTGGCTCTCAGGTGCTGTTGCCTCCATTGCCAATGCCCTACTACGCATGCAAAAAGGGCACTGCGCTTTCTGAATGGCCTGGCAGCAGGGAAGGAGGAGGGGTGACAAATTTCTGCCATACGTCGCTGCAGTGAGGTCTGTCGGAAGTGGGGACAGGTAAATGTCCAAAACAGGTACCCACCCACCTCCCCCGAAAAGGTGCCAAACGTGGCATCAGAAGGGGGGGGGAGAGATAAGCAGAGCTTCCACTTTTGGGTGGATATCTAAGGCCCCTTTCACACTTGTGCAACTTGTTCTGCGACTTCGGACTGTAAAGTCGCCTGTCAAGTTGGACCCCACAATTTCAAATGAGTAGGATTCATAGTTGTCTACTTCAAGTGGTATTAACTTCAAACTAGTCCCTGAACTACTTTGGTCCGAGTTTGATATTACTTCAGGTCCCTAGACCTCAAGATTACACAGGCATTGCTTCAAGTCACATCAAAGTTGCATGACTTTCAAGTCACACAAGTGCGAATGGGGCCTAAGTCAAAGGTGTTATTCTGATGTAATGCAGTTTGCCCACAACATTGTCCCAACTTCAGGGAATGCCTGTGTAATATTGAGAGCTAGGAACCTCAAGTCACACCAAAGTAGTACAGGGACTACTTTGAAGTTGGTGCCACTTGAAGTAACACAGATATGAAGAGTTTTAGGAAAAGTCGGCCAAGTGTAAAAGGAGTGTATAGAAGTAACTCTCTCTGATATGTATATATAAAATATAAAAGCAGCTCTCTCATTTATATATATATATACACACACTCCTTACTGATTTACATCAGCAGAATACATGCAGGAAGTGTAATGTGCCTGTAACCAGGAAGTGATGTGTGCGCATGGGCAATAAGCAGGGCCGCCATCAGGGGGGTACAGGCAGTACTGTTGTAAGGGACCCCAGTGTCTCAAGGGCCCTTACAACAAAGACTTTAGCAGTCTTTAACATTGGAGTCTATGGGAGGGGGACACCCGGTTTGGGAACACCATTCTCCCAAACCATAGCCAATAAAAATTCCAAACTTTAGTCACATAGTGAGCACCCCCTGGGCAATAACTGGGCCAGGTTTGGGACCATCTATGGTTCGGTCATACCAGGTCCTCAAAATGACCAGTCATTCACCAGCAATTGTCAGGTGAACTTTGGACTTAACATTGGAGTCTATGAGGGGGGGCACCCAGTTTGGGGACACCGTTCTCCTGAACCATAGGCGATAAACTTGGGTCACATGGAGAGGGCCCCCTGGACCACAACTTGTCCAAGTTTGGGACCTATAGCACCTATGGTTCGGCACGAGGCCTTATTGCAAGCATTGGGTGAGGCTGTGCTGCCTGTGCACTGTTTTTTTTTAACCCCCTGGATCCCACACTAGCATGCATTGCACACTTCACTTGAATGAGTCATGCTTGGCAGGCTACACCCGGTAAGTGTGACAGGGTGTATAATTCCTACTGTGGCTGCGACATGTGTACCCCAGTGGGCGGATGTGGTGGAACGGCCCAGTGGGGAATGTTGGTGGTCAGAAGGGGGGGTGCAGGTCTAAAGCTGTTTAAGAGGCCCCAGAATTTCTGATGGCTGCCCTGGCAGGAAGTGAATGTGTGGTGATCGCACATGTACAAATAAATTAACCCCATCCCTACCAAATATAGCTACCGCATCCTTCCCCACACGGTATAAGCACAACTATATTTCCTACACCCACCCGTCAAATGAGTAGCACCTCTTTGCTGAAATAGAACCTCGCTATAGCCACCTATATAGAGATCCTGACCAGCAAAGGCACTTCCGGGTGAACACAATGACATTCCCAGGTCAGAGGACAAAGCCACACTTGCTTGCGAATATTTGATCGCAATCACAATTTTCTTTTAGTAATAGGCAGGTGAATGACAGTCAAAGGCTCAGTTTGAGACATACAACACTGCCTATCCACCAGCTAAATTCATTATGAATGCCGGTTCACTCTTGTGCAATGCCACTGCAGGTTCCTGCATCGCATTTCACACTGCCATGTGTGACCTGCTGGGAGTGTCAATACATTTTTAATGACACCCTCATTTCAGCTCACATATCACAGTCCAAACTAACAGTTCGGACATTAATCGGATCGCATCAGCATGAACATCCGTGCAATCCAATTCTGGTGTGGGAAAAAAAAAAGGTTCCTGTGTGAGTTTGGTCCGAATACAATGCAAATTCCGCCATACTATCTGTATGGCTGAAAGCGCATGTGACTTGTACTGTGATGTGAATCAGACGCAATCTTGCACAGTGCAGTGTGAACCGGCACTTACCTGCAATTCTCCAGACCTGTTAAACGAAAAGGCTCCATTTAATCAACCTTTATCATTTACTTGCAGGTGTGCAGAAGAGATTAGTTTTTTTTTTAATCCACGATTACACCATCTCATAATTTGTCATTAGCAAGACACTTCACTTCTCCAAACCCAGCTCCCCCCAAAACAAATGAAAAAAATAGCTCAAGAATTTACATTTATTTGCATAGCAGCAACACAATTACTGTATGTACATTCATTTAGTGGCATTCGTATATTCCCAGTCCCAGAAAAACTGGAGTTCCTCTTCCCATAGTTTCATGTAAGAAGCTTTCGCTGTCGGGGAGATAAGTGAAGAGTAAACTACCGAAATGCCCCCCCTTTGCTCCATGGCTTGGCCACATCACAGTTCATACACCGTAAATTTGGGAGGGAGGTGCTTGTCTTGCCAAATCTGACGGAGAAAATGGGAGATTTGATAGAATCTGAACCTTTCAGACTCTGGTAGATCAAGCGTACTTGTGCATTGACTTATGGATAAGGGGTCTAGGGGAGTAAAAAGTGCCCTATACGGTACAGCCCTTTGTCCAACCACCACTTGAATGCTTTAATGTCTAGTCCTGGTGGAAAGTTTGGGTTGTTGAATATATGAGCCAAGGGGTTCATGGGGGATACCAGACCCGGGTGATTGCGTAAAGAGTCCCAGAGGGCAAAGGAGTTGGAGAGAGTAGGGGAGAGTATCGCGGGACGTTTCTTCGGGGGAATCCAGAGTAGGAAGTCTGTTGTGTAGTTCAGGATCGCCTGTCTTTCTATCTGTATCTAGTCTGGTTTCTCGAATTTAGAGTATACCTGGGAGAGTTGGGCGAGTCTGGCAGCTTGAAAATATTTATAGAAGAGTGGGAGGCCAAGGCCCCCCTTTTTCCTATGGCGGTATAAAGTGTTTTGGGGAAACCTGTATCCAGAATTCCCCAGATGAATCTAAGGGTTTTACTTTGAAATGATCTTAGGTGAGCCTTCCTAATTGCTATCGGTAGGGAATGGAATAAGTGTAGCAACCTAGATAGGAGGGTCATTTTAATTGCATTGATTCTACCCAACCAAGAGAGCTTATTGTAAGACCAGGTTTTCAGTTCAGACTCAAGAATATGATACATGGGGGGGAAATTGTGAGTGTATAAATCTTCCGTCTTGGCAGTGAGATTCATACCCAAATATCTAATGTAGGAAGTGCTCCATTTATAGGGGAAGGATTGTTGTAGGGAGGTTACAGTTTCCAGGGATAGGGAAATATTCATTGCCTGGGATTTAGAGTAGTTCACAATTAGACCTGAAATTGCCGCAAACCCGTCTAGGGTGTGGCTTAAGTTGGGAAGGGAAGTGTGTGGGGATGTGATGAACAAAAGAATGTCGTCCACAAAGAGACCGCATTTGTGATCTTGTAGGCTACATGTCGCTCCTTTAATGTCTGGGTTTAGGTGAATCGCAATCGCTAAGGTCTCAATGGCTATTGCGAAAATGAGCGAGGAGAGGGGGCAGCCCTGTCTTGTCCCTTTGGCTATGTCTATCGGACTTGAATAGTATCCTTGCAACCTTATTTGAGGTTTGGAGGAGGAGTAGAGAGCTCTAATGAGACCCATAAAACGTTGACCAAATCCCCATCTTTCCAAGAGAGTGAAAATGTAGGGCCATGAAACAGAATCAAAGGCCTTCTGTAGATCCAGGGAAAGGACCATGCCCCGTTGTTTGGATCCTCCCTCCCAATAGGAATGTAAAATAGAGATCAGGTCCACAGCCCTTCTAATTTGGTCCGGCCCCTGCCTACCTGGAATAAAGCCGACCTGGTCTTTATGTATGTAGGATTTAATAAATGAGGTTATTCTATTGGCCAGGATTTTCATTAAGATTTTAATATTGTTATTTATCAGTGATATAGGTCTATAATTACCTACTTCTTCGAGGTTCTTATCTGGTTTTGGTATTACTGTAATAAAAGCGGTATTAAGTTGAGATTCCAGAGGATCCCCCTGAGTTTTGGTATTAAAAAATTTTGTCTTTGTTTTTGAATATCTAAGTTCGACAAGTCACATTCCCAAGATTGGCTTTAAGGTTGCATTATACGGGAATGTCTGTACTCAGGGTTACTTCTGTTATGATCAATCATATAGTCCACAGGCATGTTTCTTATTAACAATATGGTTTCCTCATATGCCATTGACAATTGCTTTGATTTAAGGAAATACCAAATGAACACATGTCTGTATCTGTTGTGCTTTTAAAAATTGTATTTTTGAAAAGTGTATTTTTGAAAATTGTATTTTTGAAAATTCTATAAATAAACAATTAAAAAAAAAAAAAAAAATGTTGTCATGTATGGGGAGAGGGTCTCAGCAAAGGCCTTATAGTAAGAGACTGTTATTCCGTCCGGACCTGGAGCAGTTCCTTTTTTGAGATCCTTAATGACTCTGAGAACCTCCTCTTCCGTGAAGGCTGCTTCCATGATTTGTCTGTGTTTCGCTGTTAAAGAGGGAATGGGGAGATTATTCAGGTAAGAGAGGATAGAATCTTTAGAAGGTTGGGTAGAGGAGCTATATAGATTAGAGTAGAATCTATGGAAGGTTTCAAGGATTTTCGTTGGATTAGCAGTGAGGCCTTGTCCTGGGGTATTGATTTTAGGTAATGTGTAATTACAGACTCGGGGGGAGAGCTTCGCCGCCAGCATCGATCCCATTTTATCATTTTGCATATAGAATTTTTGGGCACTCCAGCGAATGGATTTTTCGGCTTTCACAGTAAGGGCCAAATTAAGTTCTAATCTTGCTTTATCCAGTTGGGAAATGGAAATGTCAGAAGGGTGTTTCTTATGTGAAGCCTGAAGGTATATGCAGGCTTTCTCTAGTCTGTCAATGTCCGCTCTCTGCTCTTTCTTTAATTGTGACGCTATCTGAATGAACTTACCTCTGATGCAGGCTTTATGCGCCGCCCACAGAGTTTCTGAGGAAATCCCTTCCGTGTTGTTGATATGGAAGTACTCCTTAAGTGAGCTATTAAGCTCGGCAACCCTGACTTGATCTGTGAGAATCGTTTCGTTCAGTCTCCATAGAGCCTGTCTCACATAATGTGGGTCCGCGTGGATTCGCATGGTTACTATGGAGTGATCAGAAAGGGCATTGTCCACGATTTTTGAGTGAGATATAAGGCGTATCGAGATTGGCTGAGTTAGAAGGTGATCAATTCTGGCGTAGGAATTGTGTGGCGGGGAATAATGTGTAAAGTCTCTCTTGGTTGGGTTAAACTCCCTCCAGACGTCTACATAACCAAAGGTGTGGAGCAGTTTCACTACTTTAAGGCTAGCTTTTGAAGAGCGTGTCAGTTGATTCCCAAGGGGGTCTAGACTCATCCAGTCCCTGATCGAAGGCAAGATTAGAGTCTCCTCCTAGAACTAATCTCCCACCTAGGTGAGGTTGGATCGTGCCAAGTAGGGATTTAAAAAAAGTTTGTTGGTCCTTGTTTGGGGCATAGTACGAAACTAGAGTGCATAGGTTCCCCTCAATATTTCCCTTGACCAGGACAAATCTCCCCACTGGGTCCCTTAGCTCCTCGAGGGGCGAGAATACGCAGATTTTTGCTATTAAGATCGCAACCCCCCTAGTTTTGGTGCCTGCATTGGCAAAAAAGAAAGTAGGGAAGTGTGCATGTAGGAATTTAGGGCTGTACTGTATCGGAAATGTGGGTCTCTTGTAGCATCAACACATTTAGTTTGAGGGATTTATAGTAGTCTAGGATTTTCTCCTTTTTACCGGGGAGTTAAGACCCTGAACGTTATGGGTGGCTATCTTAAGGTATCTTTGGGTGGAATTAGCCATGGAACATGTTGGGTTCTGAGCAAATGTTTACATCTTCACCTACCTTGTGAAAAAAGACCCTCTCGAAGAAGGTGAAAAGATCAAAGACTCCTGGGAACTGCAGCTCCGGGTAGGCTTTGCTTGGGAATCTGAGGTTGTCTGCAAGAGAGAGAGTTATTAGGTGCTTAATAGGGAAACAGAAGAAGCTAAAAGGGTAAAGTTGCTCCTATAGAAGACTGCGAGGGGAGAGAACTGAGGGGTTGTAATTCCCTCCATTCTCCTCACCCTTACCCTCTCCTGAGAGAGGGAATATGGTGAGAGAAAAAAATGTCTGACCCTTCAGGGGCAGATAACTTAACACAGGGAGATCCAGGGAAATCCAAGGGGTAAGTGAAGGCGCATGGGGACCTTCCCCAGCCAGGGCCCCCCAGCTTGTCTATATTTCCGCTACAACACAATAACATATTATGAACTGGGAGGTTCTCTAGAGACCCGGCCACAAAAGGGTGAACCCCCTAGCCCGGGAAGTAATGAGCGGGGGACAATTCCTTTGTCTGAAAGCCTTCTAGGCAACTGCAGTCCCAATTCAGGTATCAATCTTAACTAAAACATCTAGTAAACTGTCATCTTAAATAACGGAGGAAGATACAAAGGAGCTTAACACTCTCAGCCTGTGGGGAGTTACATAGGGGGTCTTACCACCCAAACCTGAAAAAAGAAAAACAAAAGCCTCTAAATGTCCTAATTGAGAAATTAAGGAGGCCTGCTGTCTTTGGTTTTCTTGCTCTTTGACTTGTTCCAGAGGGGGGAGACCGGGCTCGCAGGTAATGGCCTTTTGGTGTGGGGACCAGCCGGGTTGGAAATATCCATAGGAGCTTCTTGGGAAATTATCTTGAGGTCTAGGAGGAGTTTCTCCCCTTCTGGGAGATTGGAGAAAGAGTGGGAATTTCACTGTGAATGGGAAGGCCCACAAATATTTGAGATCTTTTTGCTTCAGGGCTTGGAGGAGCGATTTAAGAGATCTCCTCCTTTGAATGGTGGAAGGTGAAAGGTCTGCAAAGATCTGGACTTGATGACCCATGCAGGAGATATTAGGAAAGTCTCATAATGTCTTCTTTAATGGCGTAGTAGTGCGGTTTTACAATTATGTCCCTGTGGGAGCCATCTTTCCTTGGGAGTCCCAGAGCTCTGTAAGCCCTATCCAACTCAAGTCTATGTTTAGGAACGTGGGGAATCATGGTTTGAATGAGGTCTTGTACTGCTGACGTTACCTCTGTGATAGATTCGGGTAGGCCTCTTATCCTAAAATTGTATCGTCTCAATCTATTTTCGAGATCGTAAATTCTTGCTAATGCCGTGTCTAGTTGGTTCTGCAGTACTTGGGTGTAGGCCGAGTTTTGGTTGGACCTGGAGACAGTAATGTCCAGTTTTTGTTCAATGGCTTCCATTCTGGTTCCAAGATGATGAAAGTCAGCTTTTATGTCTCCCGTAATTTTCGCCGCTGTGTTCGAGAGCCCCCTTTCCAGCAGGTTAGATAATTTGAGGAACAAGTCGGCTGTATTCAGAAGGGGTTCCTGGACTGTGCGCTTCAGATTTTGGGACTCTGAGTGGGACATCAGGTGGGAATCCACTGGGGAAAAAGAGGGGTCCCCCAAGGTGTGGCCTATCAGAGATTCCGTAGAGGCCGGTGAGGTTGTCAAGAGCTGATGGGTGACCCCGGAGTGAGGGTGAAGGTGGCGGGGGCTATTACTTGCCTATATTCCGTGGGCCCTTCCTGGGCTGAGACAGGTGGGTGGGCCTCGGCAGTGGCCATAATGTGGTTGCTGGTCTGGTCTGACTCCTCAAATTGTATTGTGAGTGAGCGCCAGGCCTTAACACCTTGCATTCAGGTTGATGTTTGAGCCTTTGGGATGTGTATGATCCTCCAGGTACCAGAGGCCATTGTTATATCATCTGGGTCCTGTACAATGTTAGGCCACAAGCACGGCCATCTTGGTACTCCCGGCCGGGGGGATATTTCTCAGGAGGTAGGCAGTGGGGACCCAGATAGATTGTGCCTAGCTATCCAGTGATTGCCAGGGAACTAGAGGAGCAGGGCTGCCCGAAGACTGGGGTACCCAGATAGTCAGGGAAGCACCACTGTCCACCATCTGATCACTGGGCCACACTGGCGGCCATCTTGGTACACCCATCCGGAGCTGGAGCTGCAGTCTGGCGGATTGGAGAGCATAGTGAGGCTGGTCCGCGGACACCCACGAGAGCTGGGGGTCTTGAGGGGCTAGTTGGACTGCACTCGGGCCCTCCTGTAGAGGCAGATGAGTCTCGCTGCGCACCGGCCGCTTGCTAGGCCTTGTCGGCAGCCATCTTTGTACACTCGGGCGGGGATGCGGCCGTCGGTTGTCGGCTCTGATAGTGCTCCCTTCCCAGGCTTCGGGTTCCCGCGGGTGCCGGATGGTCTGGGGGGTGATATCACCCCTAGTTTGGTGCAATGCATAGGCTAAAGAAGGCATGGGGGATGCCGCTGGCAGAGGAAGGTGCGGAGCCCCTGATTCAGTCAGCCATCCAGGAACTCCCGCACATGCGCACACCCCAAAACTGTATTTTTAAGGGCATGGTAGCCCACTTTTATTTAAAAATACGGTAACGTTCACAAAAGACCTCAGTAGCCCATGCAGGGGGTTCCACCATTACTGTGACTTGCACAATCAGAATACATCAGCCTCCTGGCTTACTCTCTTGCCACACGGCTGCTTCAGGCCTCCAGCCTAGGCCTTAGGTCTGCTTCTCATACCAAAAGAATTCCTTAGAGTCAAGCTCTCTCCTAGCTTACTCACGATCAGCTCCTTGCTGCTCTGTCATAGACTAAGTCTGCCTCCCAATATAGGTATAAATAAACAGGTGTTGGCGTCCTGTGGGAGAATCCCCTAGGTAAGAAATAAAAAGTATTTACAATAACACAATAAATCTAATATAGAAGTCCATAGGGTTGTGATAATAAAAAACAAAAGTAGTGATTCATCAAAAATATTCCTTCTGTGATAATAAGAAAAAGATTCCTTCAACCGTGCTCTGGAAAGTGCAACTAAAAGTCTTCTTGAATCTTGTTAAACAAGTGCTTCACCACAAACGTGTGACAGGGGTTCACACTCACCGAAAAATAGATGCAAATATGCCCAATGAGTATATGGTAATTGCAAGCCGATCTTACATCAACCAAAAGCGATATCAATAATCTTCCCCCAAGGGAGACAGCTCATGTAAATAGAATGACATAATCTTCATTGCGCAACACCATTTATTAAAAGTTGTTAAAATCTTTACAAGGTTCACTCACATTTTAGTGTGCAAATGTGCCGTCACAAGTAGGTCACAGCATATATGGATGTGTGTGTGGATGCGGCTGGCTCCGTGCCTGTGCAGCGTGCGTTCCACTGCTCCAATTGTCGGAACCAAGGAGATCGGATGTGACGTCAGAAGAAGGCGTGGCTTCGATGCATTTCGTACATTTCGCCTCCTGCAGACATGCACACTCTGGCTGCCCTGTACAGCCTCTCTAACTCCTGGAGAGGTGGGGAGTCCACACGACTCCCTTGCACAGACTCTGTCTGTTGGGTGGGGCCTTGAGCCATAATCAGGTCACAACTAAATAGCCCAGCACTCAGCTGTGCAATCAGCGTGCCTGTCTCTCCAAAATCTGGCATAAACCCGCAATCTTCCAGATAGAACAGGGTCCCACTGCCACAATATAAATATTTATATATGAATCTTATATATTTTTTCCCTTTTTTTCTTTCTCTTCATTTTTTCCTTTTTTCTGATTTCATCTGGATTACAAATGCCTTTTTGATGATACTTTCATGGAGTATAGGGAATTGACTACATCTGATATTTCTATCATTTCGTCTTGTTCCTAAATTGAATGATTTAATGCTATTGAGAAATACTTAGTGATTGACTGGTTCCAACTGTTGTAATGAGTATATATATTGGTCGTAATCATATATGTATTTTGGTTTGAAGATGGTCATTAATCGGTTTAGCCCAAAACTGTTACCTACATATCATGAATATTTTGTAACGTTCATGTGAATTTTTGGATTAAACAATTTTTGTGCAGCAATCCCTCTTCTCTTTTGTTATATATATATATATATATATATATACAGTAACTCACAAAAGTGAGTACACCCCTCACAGTTTTGTAAATATTTTATTATATCTTTTCATGTGACACCACTGAGGAAATGACACTTTGCTACAATGTAAAGTAGTGAGTGTACAGCTTGTATAACAGTGTAAATTTGCTGTTCCCTCAAAATAACTGATAATTGAAGGCCCAATTAGCCATTTTCCTTCCCCGGTGTCATGTGACTCGTTAGTGTTACAAGGTCTCAGGTGTGAACGGGGAGCAGGTATGTTAAATTTGTAATCCAGATGAAATCTCACTCTCTCATACTGGTCACTGGAAGTTCAACATGGCACCTCATGGCAAAGAACTCTCTGAGGATCTGAAAAAAAGAATTGTTGCTATACATAAAGAAGGACTGGGCTATAAGAAGATTGCCAAGACCATGAAACTGAGCTGCAGCACGGTGACCAAGACCATACAGCTGTTTAACAGGACAGGTTCCTCTCAGAACAGGCCTTGCCATAGTCGACCAAAGAAGTTGAGTGCACATGCTCAGCGTCATGTCCAGAGGTTGCCTTTGGGAAATAGACATGTGAGTGCTGCCAGCATTGCTGCAGAGGTTGAGGGGGTGGGGGGGTCCACTTGTCAGTGCTCAAACCATATGCCGCACACTGCATAAAATTGGTCTGCATGGCTGTCATCCCAGAAGTAAGCCTCTTCTACAGATGATGCACAAGAAAGCCCGCAAACAGTTTGCTGAAGACAAACAGACTAAGGACATGGATTACAGGAACCATGTCCTGTGGTCTGATGAGACTAAGATAAACTTATTTGGTTCAGTTGGTGTCAAGCGTGTGTGGAGTACAAAGACAAGTGTGTCTTGCCTGGTGGTGGGAATGTCATGGTCTGGGGCTGCAAGAATTCTGCTGGCACTGGGGAGCTACAGTTCATTGAGGGAACCATGAATGCCAACATGTACTGTGACATACTGAAGCAGAGCATGATCCCCTCCCTTCGGAGACTGGGCCGCAGGGCAGTATTCCAACATGATAACGACCCCAAACACACCTCCAAGACAACCACTGCCTTGCTAAAGAAGCTAAGGGTAAAGGCAATGGTCTGGCCAAGCTTGTCTCCAGACCTAAACCCTATTCAGCATCTGTGGGGCACCCTCAAATGGAAAGTAGAGGAGTGCAAGGTCATTAACATCCCCAACTCTGTGATGTCGTCATGGAGGAGTGGAAGAGGACTCCAGTGGCCACCTGTGAAGCTCTGGTGAACTCCATGCCCAAGAGGGTTAAGGCAGTGCTGGAAAATAATGGTGACCACACAAAATATTGACACTTTGGGCCCAATTTGGACATTTTGACTTAGGGATGTACTCACTTTTGTTGCCAGCGGTTTAGACATTAATGGCTGTGTGTTTAGTTATTTTGAGGGGACAGCAAGTTTTACACTGTTATACAAGCTGTACACTCACTACTTGACATTGTAGCAAAGTGTCATTTCTTCAGTGTTGTCACATGAAAAAATATAATAAAATACTTACAAAAATGTGAGGGGCGTACTCACTTTTGTGAGATACTGTATATACTCAAAGTCTGCCTGATTGGCTGGCGAAATACGTTGGGAATGGCTACCCAGTGACGTCATTTCCGGCCGATGGAATGCACGCACAGTCAGCGTTTCCTGGATTTACTGCATGTTTTTATCTTTAAACCAGTGAGTGCTATGTATTAGATGAATGCTTTTATTTTAAAAGCATGCAGCACTGTGAAGCAGGAATAGCAGCACAGAAGCACGTTCTATTGGAGCACCTTATGAAATCATGTTTAGGAGGACTTTAAGCACAAGACACTCTGAAAGACAGATATACTGTATATTTTTTTGCGTGTGCTTTAATTATTTGTATTTTTTGGATTGTATTGGGACATTCGATTTGCATATGTTCGCACATAGAATTTTTTGTCCATCCAAGGTACATATTGTGTTTGTGGCAGCATGATTTGGACAGCGCTGTGAATAGTGATTTATAGTTTCATTATTTTAACGAAAGCTTCAGATTTAAAGAAATTGAAAAAACTTGGAAAACTACACTCTTGCTGCTTGTGCAACAATGCACTTGCTAATCTTGCAGTGAGCCTGTGTTCCTTTCAAACACCCCATACCTGTTTAGGGGAACTATTCAAATAAATCACCTTCACTGAATCATCAAGTTATTCTTAAACAGTAGACCTGAATACATTTCAGGACCAGGTTGAGAAATCCCTAACCAAATCTTCTAAAGCTGGCCACACACTGATCACAAATTCGGCCAGTCCAGCAGGGACCTGCTGAATTTTGATTAGTGCGTGGCCTCCCCTGCTCAACAGAAGTTGATTATTCAATTGACTTCTGTCAAAGGGACATGTCGGAAAATTATTGATCAAGAGCTGCAGCCACTGATTAGTGTATTCTAACTGAGACAGGTGCCACAGTCAGAATACAGTGCCCTGGTGAGAGGATTCCTCCATCCACCTCATTTGTGTGGATATAGGAACCTGTTAAGCTGGCCATGAAAAATTCCCCCATCCACAAAATCGAGTTGAATGGAGGAATCCTCCCTGCTATGCAATTGTATTTTGACAACAGCTATTGTTCTGGGCGGACATCATATGATGTGAGCCCTTTAAGCCGGGATTGCGCGTGATCAGGCACGCGCATCCCGGCTCTGTCAGTGGCAGTGTGTCCCCAGGACACACCGTGTCATTGACGGGGGTGAACAGCCATTAGTCATGGCTGTTTACCATGTGATCGGCCGTGATGAAGTCATCATAAAGTGCACCTGTCATCAGACTGCCATCATAAAGTGCACATGTCACCCATCAGTGACCGTGGCGTGTCACCCGTCACCTGTCAGTGACCGTGGCATGTCACCCATCACCCATCAGTGACCGTGGCGTGTCACCCGTCACTCATCAGTGACCATGGCCTGTGACCCATCACTGACCGTGGGTTGTCATCCGTCACCCATCAGTGACCGTGGCATGTCACCCATCAGTGACCATGGGGTGTCACCAGTCACCCATCAGTGACCGTGGCATGTCACCCGTCACTGACCATGGCCTGTCACCCATTACCCATCACTGACCGTGGTCTGTCACCTGTCACCCATCACTGACTGTGGCCTGTCCCCCATCAGTAACCGTGCGGTGTCACCCTTCACCCAGCAGTGACCATGGCATGTCACCCGTCAGTGACCGTGGCATGTCAACCGTCACACATCAGTGACCGTGGCCTGTCACCCGTCACCCATCACTGACCGTGGCCTGTCATCCATCACTGACCTTGGCCTGTCACCCGCGACCCATCAGTGACCACCGCCAGTCACCCGTGGCCTGTCACCCATCAGTGACCACCACCAGTCACCCATCACCAATCAGTGACCGTGACCAGTCACCCATCAGTGACAACCACCAGACACCAGTCACCCATCAGTGACCACCACCAGTCACCCATCAGTGGCCACTATAAATCAGACAATCCTGCGCTTGAGCCAATAAAATGTAAAATACAAAAAGTGCTGCTAACAGACAGGTCAAGGTGTAACCATAAGTAACATATATCTAGAGTGGTGATTAGAATATATTGGTGGTATTGGCGCTGCCTAGGGATTAAATTCCAGAGAAGATATATATTCAGTATAGGAAGGGGTTGTTCCAGATATCCCCGACCAAAAAAGTGTGTGTTTTTAAAATCAATTATGCTCTGTGTGAAAAAGTGCTAGTGCAGTATAAAAGCTTTTCCAGAATAGAAAACCAGGAGATAAAGGAAATGTAGTGCACTTAATATATAAATATTCCCTGTAATATATCTTTAAATATGTAAACTCAATATAAAGTAATAAAGTGCTAAAATAGTTGTGAGAACAATGAAACAACAGTGACAATGGTGTATGCAATAGGTGAATCAGCAATAACACAAGGTAAAAATATTATTATTAAATAAAAAAATAGTAATAAAGCAATAATGTGCACAATTAATAAAAGTGCTTCTTTAAAATGGTCAGAGTTCATAAGAAGGCCCCGCCTCTGATGACGTCTTGATGACGAAACGCGTCAGATGGAGCCAAGCCAACGTCCTACGCACTTCCGGTAGCAACCCCGTTGGAAAGCAAGGAAGTTCCGGTCACTCGGTTCTGAGTTCCCTTCTCCTAAATGTGAGTTACTACTAGCTGGCTGTATTATAAAACGTTGCTTTGTACTAACCCCTCGTGAACACTATATTCCCATGCATGCTACCCGCAATCCATGCGGAGGAGCGGGCCCCGAATCTGGATTGGAGAAAGACCGGTGAAGCCTAGGAATTGGGTGACGCAGTGAGTGGGGTGTATGTCGGAGGGGAGCACTTTCATTTATTGCTCCAGTTACCCACCACCCTGCACCTGTCTACTTATTAATGACCTTTGCATGCAGCACCTTTCCTAGAGACGCTTTTATCTATTTACCGGCCTGTATGCCTTCTTATGAACTCTGACCATTTTAAAGAAGCACGTTTATTAATTGTGCACATTATTGCTTTATTACTATTTTTTATTTAATAATAATATTTTTACCTTGTGTTATTGCTGATTCACCTATTGCATACACCATTGTCACTGTCGTTTCATTGTTCTCACAACTATTTTAGCACTTTATTACTTTATATTGAGTTTACATATTTAAAGATATATTACAGGGATTATTTATATATTAAGTGCACTACATTTCCTTTATCTCCTGGTTTTCTATTCTGGAAAAGCTTTTATACTGCACTAGCACTTTTTCACACAGAGCATAATTGATTTTATAAACACACACTTTTTTGGTCGGGGATATCTGGAACAACCCCTTCCTATACTGAATATATATCTTCTTTGGAATTTAATCCCTAGGCAGCGCCAATACCACCAATATATTCTAATCACCACTCTCTTATCTAGCTTGCTAGATCTCGGTGGGGGCAGCAGCCTATGTAACTACATACACCTGTATTTTTACTATATTTTTATATATTTTTATTGAGTAAGCGCCACACCACATACCCCTCTCTTAAAACATATATCTAGAAACTGCAGCGCACAGTCCAAAAAGTGAATATATCTGTATGAATCCGCAAAAACAGATGATATGATGATAGAGATGTAGTAAGATCAGACGTGCAGCCCATCCCCCGTGACACCACCACACACAGCTTCTTACCAGAACTCCACGACCCTTATGTCCTTGTTTCATAATCCGATCCACCAAGCGGTGGGCATGCAGCCTCCTCTCAAGTTGCCGTATAGTTATTCCCTTAACGTTTCCTTATTACAGACTTGCTCACAAGGGATAGGATTATGAAACAAGGACATCACAGCCTATGAGTATATCACAGCAAATGGCACATCGTAATAAAGAAACAGCTTATTCAACCTTCAGATGCGCAGCCAGCACATGACCAAAATATTATATGGATTCTCCTGCAAGTTATGGTGATCTGAAGCCTTTGAATCCTCCCTAGCTGGACCTGAGGGCCCTCTGTTTTTCCCTGGCTGGATCGCTTATATCTAATCGGAGGCGCACACTGACCCCCGTAACAGGGGGTCGGTGAGTTCTGATAAGAAGCTGTGTGTGGCGGTGTCATGGGTGATGGGCTGCATGTCTGATCTTACTACACCTCTATCATCATATCATCTGTTTTTGTGGATTCATACAGATATATTCACTTTTTGGACTGTGCGCTGCAGTTTCTAGATATACATCAGTGACCACTGCCATCACCCATCAGTGACCACCACCAATCACCCATCACCCATCAGTGACCACCGCCAGTCACCTGTCACCCATCAGTGACCACCGCCAGTCACCCATCACGCATCAGTGACCACTGCCAGACACCCGTCAGCCATCAGTGACCACTGCCAGACCCCGGTCATCCATCAGTGACCACCGCCAGACACCCGTCACCCATCAGTGACCACCGCCTGACACCCGACACCCTTCAGTGACCACCGCCAGACACTCGGCACCCATCAGTGACCACTGCCTGACACCCGTCACCCATCAGTGACCACCGCCAGTCACCCATCAGTGACTACCACCAGTCACCCATCAGTGGCCACAACTAGACACCCGTCACCCATCAGTGACCACTGCTAGACACCCGTCACCCATCAGAGACCACCGCCAGTTACCCGTCACCCATCAGTGACCACTGCCAGTCACCCATCAGTGACCACCGCCAGACACCCGTCACCCATCAGTGACCACCACCAGACACCCGTCACCCATCAGTGACCACCGCCAGTCACTCATCAGTGACCCCCATCAGTCACCCATCAGTGACCATCGCCAATCACCTGTCAGTGACCGTCATCACCTATCAGTAAACATCACTTGTAAAAGTCTCACACATTTGGTATTGCCATACTCAGGGTGAGTAGTAGAATGTATTTTGGGGTGTCATTTTTGCTAGGTACATGCTATGTGTTGGAAATATCATATAAATGGACAACTTTGTGTAAAAATAAAAGCGTTTTCATTCTTTTCCCACATTTTCCAAAAACTACTGGAAAAAAAATGACATGTTCAAAAGACTCATTATACCTCATAGATTATACGTTGGGGTGTTTGCTTTCCAAAATGGGATCATTTTGTGGGCAATTCCATTGTCCTGGTGCTCCAGGACCTTCAAAAGTGTAATAGGTAGGTGGTTGAGAAATGAGACGTGTAATTTATGCTTGTAGAACGCCTGTTGGGCCTCTGTATGTGGCCAGGCTGTTTAAAAGTCTTACACATGTGGTATCGCCATACTCAGGGAGAGTAGTAGAATGTATTTTGGGGTGTCATTTTTGCTATGCATATGCTATGTGTTGGAAATATCATATAAATTGACAACTTTGTGTAAAACAAATGTGTTTTCATTTTTTTCCCACATTTTCCAAAAACTACTGGAAAAAAATGACATGTTCAAAAGACTCATTATGCCTCATAGATCATATGTTGGGGTGTTTGCTTTCCAAAATGGGGTCATTTTGTGGGCAATTCCATTGTCCTGGTGCTCCAGGACCTTCAAAAGTGTAATAGGTGGTTGAGAAATGAGATGTGTAATTTATGCCCGTAGAATGCCCGAAGGTGCTAGTTCAATGTTGGGCCTCTGTATGTGGTCAGGCTATGTAAAAGTCTCACACATGTGGTATCACCATAGTCAGGAGGAAGAGCAGAATGTATTTTGGGGTGCCATTTTTGCTATGTACATGCTATGTGTTGGAAATATCATATAAATGTACAACTTTGTATGAAAAAAAATGCGCTTCCATTTTTTCCCCACATTTTCCAAAAACTGCTGGAAAAAAATGACATGTTCAAAAGACTCATTAAGCCACATAGATTATACGTTGGGGTGTTTGCTTTCCAAAATGGGGTCATTTTGTGGGCAATTCCATTGTCCTGGTGCTCCAGGGCCTTCAAAAATGTGATAGGTCATCATGACATTAGATGTGTAATTTATGTCCCTAGAATACCTGACGGCGCTCCTTACATGTTGGGCCTCTGTATGAGGCCAGGCTGTGAAAAAGTCTCAGACATGTGATATTGCCATACTCAGGAGGAGTAGCAGAATGAGTTTTAGGGGGGTAATTTGTGGTATGCATTTGCTGGGTGGGAGAAATAACCTGTTAATATATGACAATTTTGTGGAAAAAAAAAAGAAAAAAAATCTTCTTTTTGCAAAGAATTGTGGGTAGGTCATCATGACATTAGATGTGTAATTTATGTCCCTAGAATACCTGACGGCGCTCCTAACATTTTGGGCCTCTGTATGAGGCCAGTCTGTGAAAAAGTCCCAGACATGTGATATTGCCATACTCAGGAGGAGTAGCAGAATGAGTTTTAGGGGGGTAATTTGTGGTATGCATTTGCTGGGTGGGAGAAATAACCTGTTAATATATGACAATTTTGTGGAAAAAAAAAAGAAAAAAAATCTTCTTTTTGCAAAGAATTGTGGGTAGGTCATCATGACATTAGATGTGTAATTTATGTCCCTAGAATACCTGACGGCGCTCCTAACATTTTGGGCCTCTGTATGAGGCCAGTCTGTGAAAAAGTCCCAGACATGTGATATTGCCATACTCAGGAGGAGTAGCAGAATGAGTTTTAGGGGGGTAATTTGTGGTATGCATTTGCTGGGTGGGAGAAATAACCTGTTAATATATGACAATTTTGTGGGAAAAAAAAAGAAAAAAAAATCTTCTTTTTGCAAAGAATTGTGGGAAAAAATTACAACTTCAAAAAATTCACCAAGCCTCTTATTAAATACCTTGGACTGTCTACTTTCCAAAAATGGGTAATTTGGGGGGTATTTGTACTTTCCTGGCTTTTTAGGCTGGGTTCACACTGCAGCGATCTCAGAGATCGCATATGATTTCGCACCGCACTGCAGTGTGAACCATATGCAATCTCTGTGCGATGCAAAATCAGCCATAGAGATTGTATGGCTGAATTCGCATCGCAATTGGAGCAAACTCGCACAGGACCCTTTTTTTCGCAGGGTCAGAATCGGATCGCATGGTGGTTCACACCATGCGATCCGATTCCTGTGCGAGTTTGCAGTTCGCAGTGCGATATGCGTACTGATTTGGGGGTGTCATTAACATTGTATTGACACTCCCCAGAGTTCGCATATGGCAGTGTGAACTGCCGTTCAGAGACATGCGCTGCGGGAACCCGCAGTGAATTTGCAGGGTTCCCGCATCGATGCAGTGTGAACCGAGGCTTAGGGTCTCAAGAAATGAGATGTTATTACTGTCAGTATACCAGGTGTGATCAGGTATGATCAATTTTCAATGATTGGCACTATAGCTTGTAGACTCTATAACTTACACAAGGACCAAATAATATACACTTATTTGGGTTAGTTTTACCAAAGATAGGTAGCAGTATACATTTTGGCCAAAATTTATAAAGAAAAATTACTAATTTGCAAAATTTTATGACAGAAACAAAGAAAATGCATTTTTTCATAAAATGTTCAAACGTTTTTAATTATAGCACAAAAAATAAATAACCCACAAGTGGTTAAATTCCACCAAAATAAATCTCTTTTTGTGTGAAAAAAAGGACGCAAATTTCATATGGGTACAGTGTTACATGACTAATTGTCATTCAAATTGTGATAGCGCTGAAAACTGAAAAATGGCCTGGACAGGAAGGGGGTTTACGTGCCCAGTAATGCAGTGGTTAAACAAGAATTTTCCAACATTCCCATTTGAGAGAAGCCAGTCATTAGATCAACTTCTCTCTAGCGGGAACAGCCAAGAGTGGATCGAAATTCGACTGGTCCCTGCCAAACCAGCTGAAGTTTAATCCATCTATGGTTAGCTTTTTTTTTTTTTGTTCAGCCAGCTGGCTGAATAAAAAAACAATGTGTGTGGCTGGCCTAAAATAAAAGTGAGATGCCCCAAGAACTGCTCTAAGCATTTGTATTTTTTGATCTGCCACTATATGGTTACGTGTGCTCCTGCCAGGTGTCCTGATTGGTTGAAATTCGGTACCACTATCTCTTGCGCTACTCTGCCGGTCAGTCATAGAGAAGATCATTCTGATTTAGGTTCAACATATCTATGCATATGAACCATTACCTATTAATTTCTAATATTGTACTATAAATACCAGCTATGTAGCTTGTGTAACATTTTGCAGGTAAGCTTTTAGTAGGCTCAGCTACAAAAAATATACTCCATTTTTATCAATGAGTAGAAGACCTGAATAATCAAGCTGTGATAGCACTTACTGTATAGCATGTTAAAATTCCCCTCTCACACAAATGTAATATTGTCTAAGAACCAACTTTGTGTGCCTTGATTAAAATCACTACTTAATAGATCAGTATGCAAGAATAAATAAGATAATCATATTTTTTATTTTATTTTAAGGAAGTAGGGGTGACTGACTAGGGCCTATGGATTTTATTATACTTCTTAGTTGGTGACTTTAATAAAAGTGGTTAACATGGACCTTTCCCCCCAGCATGTATCATCGCTCATTGATGTGAAATCATCTAACCCTGATTTTAAAAAAAACTGTTTTTGGTTTACCTTTATATTTTGCATCCATTTCCTGGCTCCCCTGAAGGTACCAATGACATAGCCCCGGCCACCCAGATGCCACCTGGGAAAGCAATGTCACTAATGCCTTCAGGAAAATTCTGTACTAAGCTGTGAGATCTCATCGTAGTCTGATGTGATACTGCACATGTGTGACATGAGCGCAGCATGATGTCATTCTCTTCATCTTGTGCATGCGCCTTATGGCATTAGAGTCCCTTGCTATTTAAAAGAAACTTTTTCAGGGGAAGACTTTAAAAAAAGGGGAGAGTAATGCAGTATGGCACATGTGCAAGATAAGACATGTCACGTCATGTGTTCCATCTTGTGCATGTGCAGGACAACATCATTTTCCAAATAGCAGGGCAGGAACAGGGACACCTGGAACAGCCAGAAAAGCATCCACAAGATGAAAAGACAGTGTGGACATATAAGTGTGCATGCTTATATGTATTATATTATACAGTATACGATTACCATTTTTTGCAGGCTAAGCTATGAGATGGCCTATAGCATGATAGCAAAATGTATGACAGAATTTAAAGACGTTGACTGGAAGCTTAATTACAATTGAGGGTATCCACAGTTATAATTATTAATGTCAAGTAAAGGATTTGATCCAGGAGACTGATATGCCATTTGTGGTATCCAGATTCTTTTTTTGTGAGGAACAAGTTGTAATAGTCTGCCAAGAGGATTATCAGTGCCTTCCAGTCAAAGGTTGGATATGATGGACCTGTGTATGTTTTTTCCATAATACAGGGTGGGCCCTTTATATGGATACACCTTAACAAAATGGGAATGGTTGGTGATATTAACTTCCTGTTTGTGGCACATTAGTATATGTGAGGGGGAAACTTTTCAAGATGGGTGGTGACCATGGTGGCCATTTTGAAGTCGGCCATTTTGAATCCAACTTTTGTTTTTTCAATAGGAAGAGGGTCATGTGACACATCAAACTTATTGGGAATTTCACAAGAAAAACAATGGTGTGCTTGGTTTTAATGTAACTTTATTCTTTCATGAGTTATTTACAAGTTTCTGACCACTTATAAAATGTGTTTAACTTCCTCGCGCCTGCGCCATAGCCGAATGACGGCTACAGCGCGGCTCTAAAATGCCGGGAGGACGTCAATAGACGTCCTCCCATTTGGCTTGTGCTGGGCGCGCTCCCGCGGGCGCGAGCGGCACGTGCTCGCGCCCGCGGGAGCGTGCCCGCGGGTCGGGCGGACCCGATGTCCGCCGGAGACCCGCGATCTCCCTTCAGGGAGGAGGAACGGGGAACCGCCGAAGTAAACACGGCGGTTCCCCGTTCTGTGAATGGGACATGACAGATCAACTGATCCCTGTCACTGGGATCAGTTAGATCTGTCATGTCCCGACCAGCCCCACCCCCCCACAGTTAGAACACACCCAGGGAACATTTGTTAACCCCTTCACTGCCCCCTGCAGGTTAACCCCTTCACTGCCAATGACATTTATACAGTAATCAGTGGACATTTAAATTTCTGATCGCTGTATAAATGTCATTGGTCCCAAAAATGTGTCAAAAACGTCCGACATGTCCGCCCCGATATCGCAGTCCCGATAAAAATCGCAGATCGCCGCCATTACTAGTAAAAAAAAATAAATAAATAAAAACGCCATAAATCAATGTCCATAGTTTGTAGGCGCTATAACTTTTGCGCAACCCAATCA
>BLSH010517351.1:687332-703289 GCA_018402905.1 Glandirana rugosa | reverse complement strand
ACAGGGGGAATTTCCCTGGTGTCGGGTTTTATAACCATTGTATAAAAGACAAATCATGGGTAGGGACAGTAAGACATTTTCATAAATACCATTGCATTTTACCACGGTTTACCTGGAGGGGTAAGGTCTAACGGGGAGGGGTGAAAAGTCCCAAGAGGAAGGGACGTCGACGACAGTGAAAACTTTAACCGTGTCTACATGTCTCTAGTGTCTCTAGACACTTACTTACTTGATGGGGACGTTTATCTGAACATCAAAAGTTACCTTTTGTTAACGATTTATTATGACGTCGCGTATATCAGGAGTGTCCGTCGTTCCTTTCAGGAACCTACAAATTATTCTATCAGGATCTGGTGGATGGTCGGTGTATATTCACTCATGTCTTAGGACTATCTTATTAAACATCCAAGGACTTTCCTTGCTGCCTGTGAGGACTATATGCGCTGCAGTATTATTTAGCAATTGTTTTCCATTGAAAACTACAAGTCTATTTGCAGGGGTAGTTCATTCATTCACAGATCTCTGTGATCTCTGTACATCTGTGCCAATTTCAAAAGTGACAGCAGCTGCAGGGAAGGAGAACCCTGAAAAGTGGGGAGGGGCAATCTGGAATGGGGAGGTCCATTTGGCACCATTTTACGTTACCATAAATACTTTTACAGAATGACAGGGATGGGTACTAAACAGAAAATATGTTACCAATATTTTGGGCTGTGGTCCCTTTAAGGGGGACAATGTGAAAACATTTTTGAGTACTCAGGAGTTCTCAGTCATTCAGGGTGAAGGCCTACAGGATTGTCCAGTTGAAAAGGAGAGGACTGATTTACAGTGCTCTCAGGATTGAAGTCCTCATGGGTGGGAAAGAGCCTCCAAACCCTGACTGCAGGGACTCTGGCAGTGGCGGCTGGTGTATGAGGGGTGCTGACATGAAGAAAAAAAAAAAGTCAGCCCGGCCCCCCTGCGAGAGGTGGCGGTACATTGACTTTTCATTTTTTTTTTTTGTCGGCTCCTTGCTGTCAGCTGACAGCAAATAGTGAGCCAATTAGCCAGTAATTAAAGTCTATGTGTGTGCGCTGGACAGGCACACACACATAGTCTGATTGGCTGCCCCCTGATCCATCAGAGCCAATGACTCTTTGTCATTGGCTGCTGTGGGCGGGGGAGGGACAATGGTGGATGTGCTGGCTGCGTGATAATTCACACAGGCGCAGCACTCCGCCTGGATGCCAGACCCACGAGGAGAGAGAGAGAGAGAGTACACTAGTGAACTGTCGTGCAGCACTCGTCTCCAGCACGATTCCACTGCTACTGCCAGCCAGGCCCAGGCAGCCAGCCACCACTGTACCAGTCCAGCAGCAACCATACCAGACAGGACGGTCAGAGCCAGAGACAGCACAGCAGACTGCACAGACAGGTCACAGGTGGGTCATCATATCGGAACCTCTCCCCAAAGAAGGGGGAGAATGGGGGGGCAATGTTATCATTCCATAGTGTGTGTGCATT
The DNA here is from genome assembly GCA_018402905.1 of Glandirana rugosa. Classification (NCBI taxonomy): domain Eukaryota; kingdom Metazoa; phylum Chordata; class Amphibia; order Anura; family Ranidae; genus Glandirana; species Glandirana rugosa. Next base: position 701,786 of record BLSH010517351.1, on the reverse strand, counting down.
GCAGCATCATTATTGGAGGAGGCTCAGCTATAAACACAAACATCTGATGGTGGTCAAACACAGGACAGGCAGTCAGATTGTGCTCTCTTCTATGTCTATGGTTAACCTTAACAATAAATTTGTAGGTGCATTGGTTATTATTGGAGATGAACTAACCAGGGGAAATTCACACCCCCACCTTCTAATACACCACCTGTATCACCCAATCCACCAGATCACAATTTCTGGCTTTGTTGCTGCCTTCTGGGGGAATGAACAGACGGACGCCACTGCAACTATGAAAACTCATAAGATAAGCTCATTTAGGCATCTTTTTACAAACATCATTCCAGTCTGCGTCAGGCAAATGAGAAATTAATTTTCAGATGAGGATTGCAGTTGAAATTAGGGGCAACCATACAATTTGTGCAGACTGTGCAGATGTAAAAGGGCCCTCTGGGACTTAGGGGTCCATCTATATTCAGTTTAGGTTGGACCAGTGCTGGTACCTCTTCTTGTTCGATACAACTGAACACTGCTTTTCTAAACTATGTTTTAACCGTGTTCTGTGTCTATAATATCCAAGTGCATTCCCTACCTTCACTGACACATGTAGAATGCTTTTCTAGTTGCTGTTCACACCAGTAGGACTGGAAGTGAAGGTAGAGTTCAGGGTATCTCAAAGGCTACATTTCATTTCATTTGTGCCCCCACCTGTGTTATTGGCTGCATAAGTGCCCCCGCCTGTGTTATTGGCTGCATAAGTGCCCCCACCCATGTTATTGGCTGCATAAGTGCCCCCACCTGTGATACTGGCTGCAATTTGCCCCCACCTGTGATATTGACTGCAATTTACCCCATCTGTGATATTGGGTGCAATTTACCCCACCTGTGATATTGGCTGCAATTTACCTGACCTGTGTTATTGGCTGCAATTTACCCCACCTGTGATATTGGCTGCAATTTACCCCACCTGTGATAATGGCTGCAATTTACTCCCACCTGTGTTATTGGCTGCAATTTACCCCACCTGTGATGCTGGTGCTGTATACTGTATCCTGTGATGCTGGGGCTGTATACTGTATCCTGTGATGCTGGGGCTGTATACTGTATCCTGTGATGCTGAGCTGTATACTGTGTCCTGTGATGCTGAGCTGTATACTGTGTCCTGTGATGCTGAACTGTATACTGTGTCCTGTGATGCTGAGCTGTATACTGTGTCCTGTCATGCTGAGCTGTATACTGTGTCTTGTCATGCTGAGCTGTATACTGGTTCTGTGATGCTGAGCTGTATACTGTGTCCTGTGATGCTGAGCTGTGTACTCCTGACACAATATGTGGAATACAGGTGATGGAGTGGGTGGATTATATATGTGGTGGGGCTTATTATAAGTAGGAGGGGTCAAAAAGGAAGGGCAGGGCCTGGCACCTCCCCATCCTAAAACTTCACCAGGCGCCACTGGACTCTGGTCCCGAAACGGTGAACCTGCCTGCAGGACAGGCCTGAAAAAGGAGCAAAAAGGAATCAGCACCTTTTGGTGAGATGAGGTGGATTGGAATAGTTCACAGCTGTGAGAAAGTGTGAAACTGGGGAATGAGATGTTTGTTTGCTGAGCTCCTGTGGCCTTTGCGGTGCTCCTGAATAGAGTTGAGCGAACACCTGGATGTTCAGGTTCGTCAGGTTCGGGCAAACTTCGCAAAAAAGTTTGGGTTCGGCATCGAACTTGACCTGAACTTGACCCCGCACCCCATTGAAGTCAATGGTGACCCAAACTTTTGGGCACAAAAATGGCTGTAAAAAAGTCCTGGAAAGGGCTAGAGGACTGCAAAAGGAAGCAAAATGTGGGTAAGAGTAGGACAAGTACCCTGCAAACAAATGTGGATAAGAAAATAACTTAAAATCACATAAAAAAAAATAAAAAATGGAGGAGGAGGTGGAGGAGGTGGATGGAGGTGGATGTGGAGTGGGTAGTTAAGGAGGCGGTGACCGTGGCGGTGTAGGTGGAAGTGGCGGTGGAGGAGGAGGAGGAGATGGCCAACACTGTTTTTTGTTTGTTTGTTTTTTTTTTTCTAATTGGGGTAGCCCCCAAAAGATTGAGACATATTAAAAAAAAAAAGTATACCAATGGCTGTGTGAGGCTGGTCTAAATATCTATTCTGCACAAGGTACAGACAAGTCTTGTGGGATCCATGCCTGGTTCATTTTAATAAATGTTAGCTTGTCCACGTTGGCTGTGGACAGGCGGCTGCGCTTGTCTGTGATAACGCCCCCTGCCGTGCTAAACACACGTTCAGACAGTACACTGGCTGCAAGGCAGGCCAGCACCTCCAAGGCATAAAGGGCAAGCTCAGGCCATGTGCCCAATTTGGAAACCCAGAAGTTGAATGGGGCAGACCCATCAGTCAGTACGTGTAGGCGTGTGCACACATACTGTTCCACCATGTTGCTGAAATGCTGCCTCCTGCTAAGACGTTGCCTATCAGCTGGTGGTACTGTTTGTTGTGGCGGGCTGCTGACAAAGCTTTTCCACATTTCGGCCATGCTAACCCTGCCTTCTGAGGTGCTGGCGGTGTCACAGCTGCGTTGGTGACCTCTTCCTCCTCCTCTGCCTTCGCCTTGTGCTTCCACTGAGCCCCCGGTGTCATTTGGGAATGCCCTCAGCAGCACGTCTACCAGCATGAGCTTGTAGTCACGCATCTTCCGATCACGCTCCAGTGAGGGAGTTAAGAAAGGCACGTTGTCTTTGTAATGGGGATTCAGCAGTGTGGCCACCCAGTAATCAGCAAAGTTACAATGTGGGCAACTCGGCTGTCGTTGAGCAGGCACTGCAGCATGTAGTCACTCATGTGTGCCAGGCTGCCCAGAGGCAAAGACAAGCTGTCCTCTGTGGGAGGTGTATCACCTGTGTCAACCGTATCCCCCCAGCCATGCTACAGTGATGCCCACGAGCTGCGTTGGGTGCCACCCTGCTGTGAACACGGTTCCTCCTCCTCATCATCTTCGTCCTCCTCATCCTCCATAATTGTGCCCTGGCTTGAACATTTTTTACCTGGCCTATGCTGGTGCAGGAACCTACCCTCTGAGACACTTGTGAATGATTGGCCTGATAACTGTGGAAATAACCCCTCTTCCTCCTCCTGTGCCACATCCTCTTCCATCATCGCCCAAAGTGTTTTTTCAAGGAGACATAGAAGTGGGATAGTAACGCTGAGAACAGCGTCATTGGCACTGGCCATGTTGGTGGAGTACTCAAAACACCGCAATATGGTACACAGGTCTCGCATGGAGGCCCACGCGTTGGTGGTGAAGTGGTGCTGTTCCGCAGAGCGACTGACCCGTGCGTGCTGCAGCTGAAACTCCACTATTGCCTGCTGCTGCTCGCACAGTCTCTCCAGCATGAGCAAGGTGGATTTCCACCTTGTGGAGACGTTGCATAGGAGGCGGTGAGCGGGAAGACCGAAGTTCCGCTGCAGCGCAGACAGGCGAGCAGCAGCAGAGAGAGAACGCCGAAAGCGCGCACAGACGGCCCGCACTTTCTGCAGCAGCTCTGACATATCCGGGTAGGTTTTTAGAAATTTCTGCACCACCAAATTCAGCACATGCGCCAGGCAAGGGATGTGCTTCAAACTGGCTAGGCCCAGAGCTGCTACGAGATTTCGCCTATTATCGCACACTACCAGGCGGGCTTGAGGCTCAGTGGCAACAACCACTCATAGGTCTGTTGTTCAATGCCCGTCCACAGCTGCTGCACAGTGTGGGGTTTATCCCCCAAACATATCAGTTTTAAAACAGCCTGCTGTCATTTCCCCCTGGATGTGCTGAAGTTGGTGGTGAAGGTGCTACGCTGACCAGATGAGGAGGTGGTAGAGGAGGAGGAAGTGGAGTAGGAGGAGGAGGAGGCAACAGGAGGCAAAGAGAAATGCCCTGCAATCCTCGGTGGTGGAAGGACATGCGCCAAACTGCTATCCGCCTAGGGCCCACCTGCCACTACATTTGCCCAGTGTGCAGTTAGTGAGATATAGCGTCCCTGCCTGTGCTTACTGGTCCACGTATCAGTGGTTATGTGGACCTTGCCACAGATGGCGTTGCGCATTGCACACTTGATCTTGTCCCCGACTTGTTTGTGCAGGGAAGGGATGGCTCACCTGGAAGAGTAGTGGCGGCTGGGAACCAAGTACTATGGGACAGCCACCGCCATCAGGTTTTTAAAACTGTCCGTGTCCACCAGACGGAATGACAGCATTTCAAAGGCCAGGCATTTTGAAATGCTGGCATTCAGGGCCAGGGATCGCGGGTGGGTAGGGGAGATGGACAGCTGTAAGCTTCCATGGGACCATGGTGTGTAAATGCTTGGGGACGGTGGCGGACATGGTGGCGTTGCTGTCACATCGTCTGTTTGCTGGGTGGCAGGTGACACTGGCACTGTAGAGGTGGCGGAAGAGGCTGAGGCAGCAGCAAAAAAGGAAGCAGGAGAAGCCCGAGACCTTTCTTGGATTTTGAGGTACTTATTCCACTGCAGCTTGTGCTTTGCATTTAAATGCCTGGTGATGCAGGTTGTGCTCAGGTTTAGAACATTTATGCCTCGCTTCAGGCTCTCATTGCACAGCGTGCAAACCACTTGTGTCTTGCTGTCAGCACAATGTCTGAAGAACTGCCACGCTGGGGAACGCCTTTGAGCTTCCTTTGGTGTGCTAGGTCCCTGGGTGCTATGGGTAGTAGCAGGCGTACTGTCTAGGGGACGGTCGCTCCGATTTTGCAACCTACTTCCTCTTTTGGGTCTAGGGTGAGTAGGTATGGTGGCACTTATCAAGAGAGCACCTCATCCCAGAGTGTAATTGTATATAAGGGGAGGGAGGGAATGGGAAAGATCAGGGGGAAGGGGAAGGGAGCAAGGATGGGAGAGGAATGTGGCCGGGAAAAGGGGTAAAGGATAATTTGTGGGACTATAGCGGTGCAGATAATATAGCTGAAGACAACAAAAGAAGGGAAAGGAGAAACAGGAATTAGCTCATTTCTTATATATTAAAATGTGTGAATTGTTACTGTTTATTTTTTGTTTATTATTATACCTGATTCTCATACCTATTCCCTCTTTTTGTAACTAGATTTATGTAAAGCTTGGGTTTGTTTTAGTCCCTGAGGAAGCCTTCACAGGCGAAACATGTTGGGCACCTACACAGACCTCAAACTGCTGTAACCGTTACCATGTATCCTACTGTACAATGCTATGTAAACTAATTATATTGTGATATGGTTTTAATTATCCAATGATTCAATAGTACAAATAGTACTATTTTTTAGCACATGTTAAAATAAAAATCATTATATTTTAAGAAATTAGCTAATTCCTGTTTCTCCTTTCCCTTCTTTTGTTGTCTTCAGCTATATTATCCGCACCGCTATAGTCCCACAAATTATCCTTTGCCCCTTTTCCCTACTACTTCCTCTTTTGCTGTGCTGGTGCCTCTGTGCGACCACCACCTCTTTGTCAGAGATCGTTCCAGCAGCACAGGTTTTCTCCATTGGCACGGAGGTATGCGCCAGTGCGCATGCGCGGAAGATTCAGAACTAACGGAACGTCCCGTAGGCTCCGAACGTTAGTGCGCACGCGCGCACGTTCGGTCGTACGCAATGCGGCAGGCATTGGCGCCCAAAGCCCTATTTAAACCCGTGCAGAAGACACACTAGTTGCCGGATTATCTTCAGCTTCCTGCTGTGCTTGCCTACCTGCTCCTGATCTTGATCCTGATTTGTGACTTTGACGTTCGGCTTGTCTGACTACTCTGCATCTCGGCTTTACCTGTGTTTGACCCTCGGCCTGGCTTTGACTCCGCTTCGGATCCTCCCATTAACCAGACGTCTGACTCTGCCTGACTTCCTGTGTATGACCCCCGGCTCGGTCTTGATCCTGATTCCGGTTCTTCCTGCACTTCTTCAAGTGTTCCAGCCTTCCAGGGGACTCCTGCCCAGCTGCCGATCCTGGTCCCAGCAGAACCTTCCGAGGGACTTCGCACCTGGCCAGCGCTACCGGTAACCCCTGCCTCTCTGGGCATAGCTCCCCCTGTTTCATCCTCAGGGAGGTGCTCTGCACTTAGCTGCAAGGGAAGCCCTCTCAGCACTTTGACCTCCAACCAGGTAACTGAACACTCTTCCTCCAAACTGCACACGTTACTTGCATGACCTTCATTCCATGTGGGGTCTAGGACCTCATCATCCTCCACATCATCTTCAACCCACTCTTCACCACTGCCCTCCTTGTCATCTGTGCACTGTAGAAAGCCGCAGCAGATGGCACCTGTGTTTCGTCATCATCATCATCAGAGACGTGCTGAGGTGGTGTTTCCATGTCCTCATCCTGCAACAGAAGTGGTTGGGCATTGGTGCACTCAATCTCTTCCACTTCTGCGGCAGGATGGCCCACGGAATGCACACCAGCAGAGTCATCAAAAAGCATAAGAGTCTGCTGCATGACTTGGGGCTAAGACTGCTTGGCTGATTTACAAGGGGCAGAGGTCAAAGACAGATGGCTATGGGGTTCAGGTGCCAACCCTGAGCTTGCAGCAAGAGACTCCGGGTGGGAGACAATGTGAAGGAACTGGAGGCATTGTCAGCCACCCAATCTACTATCGACAGTACTTGTTCTGGCCTCACCATTCGTTGAGCGGCATTCGGGCCTATCATATCAACGTTAAAGGTTCTGTCAGCTACTCGCACCTGAGGAAGGAGTTTCACTTGTGCGTGTAGCTGGCACAGATCGACCACGTCCTCTCCTTGCAAAATGAGCTTCACCAACAACAGCAGCCCCAGCAGCACCACGACCACGTCCCTTAATTGACACTCTCCTCATTCTGGACGCAAATGTACTATTTTTTAATTTTGCGCAAGAAACTACTGTGTAGCACTATTTATTAATACTAAAAAAAAAACAATAATAAATTAGTAATCTTTTTTTTTTTTAAAACAACAATGTAGACGCACTTTTTATTTTTGTGCAAGAAATGCACAGCACGGTGCAAATGTACTGTGTAGCACTATTTATTAATAATAAAAAAAAGAATAATAAATTATTATTCTTTTTTTTTAAAACAACAATGTAGACGCACTTTTTTAGCACAAGAAATGCACAGCAAGGTGCAAATGTACTATGTATTTATTAATATAATAAAACACTGTAGATTTTAGAACACTAATCTATCCATCACAGCAGCAGCAGGAACCTCTCTCTATAGCAGTATGAGATGATTTTAGAATGCTAATCTATTCCTCAAACCAGCACCAGGAACCTCTCCTTTTCGCAGTATGAGATGATTTTAGAACACTAATCTGTCCCTCACACCAGCACCAGGAACCTCTCCCTATAGCAGTGTGAGATAATTTTAGAACACTAATCTATCCCTCACAGCAGCAGCAGGAACCTCTCCCTATAGCAGTATGAGATAATTTTAGAACGCTAATTTGTCCCTCACACCAACACCAGGAATCTCTCCCTATAGCAGTATGAGAGGATTTTAGAACACTAATCTGTCCCTCACCCCAGCACCAGGAACCTCTCCTTACAGCAGTATGAGATGATTTTAGAACGCTAATCTATCCATCAGAGCAGCAGCAGGAACCTCTCCCTATAGCAGTATGAGATGATTTTAGAACACTAATCTGTCCCTCACCCCAGCTCACCCCAGCTCCAGGAACCTCTCCCTATAGCAGAATGAGATGATTTTAGAACACTAATCTGTCCCTCACCCCAGCACCAGGAACCTCTCCCTACAGCAGTATGAGATTATTTTAGAACGCTAATCTATCCCTCACAGCAGCAGCAGGAACCTCTCTCTATAGCAGTTTGAGATGATTTTAGAACACTAATCTGTCCCTCGCATCAGGAACCTCTCCCTAAAGCAGTATGAGATGATTTTAGAACACTAATCTATCCCTCACATCAGCAGCAGGAACCTCTCTCTATAGCAGTATGAGATGATTTTAGAACACTAATCTGTCCCTCAAACCAGCAGCAGGAACCTCTCCCTATAGCAGTATCAGATGATTTTAGAACACTAATCTATCCCTCACAGCAGCACCAGGAACCTCTCTCTATAGCAGTATGAGATGATTTTAGAACACTAATCTATTCCTCATAGCAAAAGCAGAACCCTCTCTATAGAACTATGAGATGATTTTAGAACACTAATCTATCCCTCACATCAGCAGCAGGAACCTCTCCCTATAACAGTATCAAATGATTTTAGAACACGAATCTGTCCCTCACAACAGCACCAGGAACCTCTCACTACAGCAGTATGAGATGATTTTAGAACACTAATCTATCCCTCACATCAGCAGCAGGAACCTCTCCCTATAGCAGTATCAGATGATTTTAGAAGACTAATCTGTCCCTCAAACCAGCACCAGGAACCTCTCCTTTTAGCAGTATGAGATAATTTTAGAACGCTAATTTGTCCCTCACACCAACACCAGGAATATCTCCCTATAGCAGTATGAGAGGATTTTCGAACACTAATCTGTCCCTCACCCCAGCACCAGGAACCTCTCCTTACAGCAGTATGAGATAATTTTAGAACGCTAATCTATCCATCAGAGCAGCAACAGGAACCTCTCCCTATAGCAGTATGAGATGATTTTAGAACACTAATCTGTCCCTCATCCCAGCTCATCCCATCTCCAGGAACCTCTCCCTATAACAGAATGAGATGATTTTAGAACACTAATTTGTCCCTCACCCCAGCACCAGGAACCTCTCCCTACAGCAGTATGAGATTATTTTAGAACGCTAATTTATCCCTCACAGTAGCAGCAGGAACCTCTCTCTATAGCAGTATGAGATGATTTTAGAACACTAATCTGTCCCTCGCAGCAGGAACCTCTCCCTAAAGCAGTATCAGATGATTTTAGAACACTAATCTATCCCTCACAGCAGCACCAGGAACCTCTCTCTATAGCAGTATGAGATGATTTTAGAACACTAATCTATTCCTCATAGCAGAAGCAGAACCCTCTCTATAGAACTATGAGATGATTTTAGAACACTAATCTATCCCTCACATCAGCAGCAGGAACCTCTCCCTATAGCAGTATCAGATGATTTTAGAAGACTAATTTGTCCCTCAAACCTGCAGCATGAATCTCTCCCTATAACAGTATCAGATGATTTTAGAACACTAATCTGTCACTCACACCAGCACCAGGAACCTCTCACTACAGCAGTATGAGATGATTTTAGAACACTAATCTATCCCTCACATCAGCAGCAGGAACCTCTCCCTATAGCAGTATCAGATGATTTTAGAAGACTAATCTGTCCCTCAAACCAGCAGCAGGAATCTCTCCCTATAGCAGTATCAGATGATTTTAGAACACTGATCTATCCCTCACAGCAGCAGCAGGAACCTCTCCCTATAGCAGTATGAGATTATTTTAAAACACGTATCTGTCCCTCACACCAGCAGCAGTAACCGTTCCCTCTAGCAGTGTGAGATGATTTTAGAACGCTTCTCTATCCCTCACACCAGCACCAGGAACCTCTCCCTATAGCAGTATTAGATGATTTTAGAACACTAATCTGTCCCTCACACCAGCACCCGGAATCTCTCCCTATAGCAGTATGAAAGGATTTTAGAACACTAATCTGACCCTGACCCCAGCACCAGGAACCTCTCCCTACAGCAGTATGAGATGATTTTGGAACGCTAATCTATCCCTCACAGCAGCAGCAGGAACCTCTCCCTGTAGCAGTATGAGATGATTTTCAAACACAAATCTGTCCCTCACACCAGCAGCAGTAACCTCTCCCTATAGCAGTATGAAATGATTTTAGAACACTAATCTATCCCTCACGACAGCAGCAGGAACCTCTCCCTATAGCAGTATGAGATGATTTTAGAATACTAATCTGTCCCTCACACCAGCACCAGCAACCTCTCCCTATAGCAGTATGAGAGGATTTTAGAACACTAATCTATCCCTCACAGCAGCAGCAGGAACCTCTCCCTATAGCAGTACGCAAATGATTTTGGAACACTAATCTGTTCCTCACACCAGCAGTAGGAACCTCTCCCTATACCAGTATGATATGATTTTAGAACACTAATCTGTCCCTCACAGCAGCAGCAGGAACCTCTCCCTATAGCAGTATGAGATGATTTTAGAACACTAATCTATCCCTCACAGCAGCAGCAGGAACCTCTCCCTATAGCGGTATGAGATGATTTTAGAACACTAATCTGTCCCTCACACCAGCACCAGGAACCTCTATCTATAGCAGTATGAGATGATTTTAGAACACTAATCTATCCATCACAGCAGCAGCAGGAACCTCTCCATAACGCAGTGTTATAGGATTTTAGAACACTAATCTGTCCCTCACACCAGCAGCAGGAACGTCTCCCTATAGCAGTAAGAGATGATTTTAGAACACTAATCTGTCCCTCACAGCAGCACCAGGATCCTCTCCCTATAAGCAGTATGAGATGATTTCAGAACACTAATCTATCCCTCACAGCAGCAGCAGGAACCTTTCTCTATAGCAGTATGAGATGATTTTGCGAACACTAATCTATCCCTCACAGCAGCACCAGGTACCTCTCCCTATAGCAGTATGAGATGATTTTAGAACACTAATCTGTCCCTCACACCAGCACCAGTAACCTCTACCTATAGCAGTATGAGATGATTTTAGAACATTAATCTATCCTTCACAGCAGCAGCAAGAACCTCTCCCTAACGCAGTATTATATGATTTTAGAACACTAATCTGTCCCTCACAGCAGCAACAGGAACCTCTCCCTATAGCAGTATGAGATGATTTTAGAACACTAATCTGTCCCTCACACCAGCACCAGGAACCTCTCCCTATAGCAGTATGAGATGATTTTAGAACACTAATCTAACCCTCACAGCAGCAGCAGGAACCTCTCCCTATAGCAGTATGAGATGATTTTTCAAACACTAATCTATCCCTCACAGCAGCACCAGGAATCTTTCCCTATAGCAGTATTAGATGATTTTAGAACACTAATCTGTCCTTCACACCAGTACCAGGAACCTCTCCCTATGGCAGTATGAGATGATTTTAGAACACTAATTTATCCCTCACACCAGCACCAGTGACCTCTCCCTATAGCAGTATGAGATGATCACAAGATTTTAGTAGAGTATGACCACCAGCACCAGGAGCCTCTCCCTATAGCAGTATGAGATGATTTTAGAACACTAATCTAACCCTCACAGCAGCAGCAGGAACCTCTCCCTATAGCAGTATGAGATGATTTTTCAAACACTAATCTATCCCTCACAGCAGCACCAGGAATCTTTCCCTATAGCAGTATTAGATGATTTTAGAACACTAATCTGTCCTTCACACCAGTACCAGGAACCTCTCCCTATGGCAGTATGAGATGATTTTAGAACACTAATTTATCCCTCACACCAGCACCAGTGACCTCTCCCTATAGCAGTATGAGATGATTTTAGAACACTAATCTGTCCCTCACACCAGCACCAGGAACCTCTCCCTATAGCAGTATGAGAAGATTTTAGAACTCTAATCTATCCCTCACAACAGCAGCAGGAACCTCTTCCTATAACAGTATGAAATGATTTTAGAACACTAATCCATCTCTCACAGCAGCACCAGAAACCTCTCCCTGTAGAAGTATGTGATTATTTTAGTAAACTAATCTGTCCCCCACACCAGCACCAGGAACCTCTCCCTATAGCAGTATGAAAGGACTTTAGAACACTAATCTATCCCTCATAGCAGCACCAGGAACCTCTCCCTATACTAAGTATGAGATGATTTTAGAACGCTAATCTATGCCTCACACTAGCAGCAGGAACCTCTCCCTTATAGCAGTATGAGATGATTTTAAAACACTAATCTGTCCCTCACACCAGCACCAGGAACCTCACACTATAGAAGTATGAGATGATTTTAGAACATTAATCTATTCCTCATAGCAGCAGTAGGAACCTCTCCCTATAGCAGTATAAGATGATTTTAGAATACTAATCTATCCCTCACATCAGCAGCAGGAACCTCTCCCTATAGCAGTATGAGAAGATTTTAGAACACTAATCTGTCCCTCAAACCAGCAGCAGGAACCTCTCCATATAGCAGTATCATATGATTTTAGAACACTAATCTATCCCTCACAGCAGCACCAGGAACCTCTCTCTATAGCAGTATGAAATGATTTTAGAACACTAATCTATTCCTCATAGCAAAAGCAGAACCCTCTCTATAGAACTATGAGATGATTTTAGAACACTAATCTATCCCTCACATCAGCACCAGGAACCTCTCCCTATAGCAGTATCAGATGATTTTAGAAGACTAATCTGTCCCTCAAACCAGCACCAGGAACCTCTCCTTTTAGCAGTATGAGATAATTTTAGAACGCTAATTTGTCCCTCTCACCAACACCAGGAATATCTCCCTATAGCAGTATGAGAGGATTTTAGAACACTAATCTGTCCCTCACCCCAGCACCAGGAACCTCTCCTTACAGCAGTATGAGATGATTTTAGAACGCTAATCTATCCATCAGAGCAGCAGCAGGAACCTCTCCCTATAGCAGTATGAGATGATTTTAGAACACTAATCTGTCCCTCACCCCAGCTCACCCCAACTCCAGGAACCTCTCCCTATAGCAGAATGAGATGATTTTAGAACACTAATCTGTCCCTCACCCCAGCACCAGGAACCTCTCCCTACAGCAGTATGAGATTATTTTAGAACGCTAATCTATCCCTCACAGCAGCAGCAGGAAATTCTCTCTATAGCAGTATGAGATGATTTTAGAACACTAATTTGTCCCTCGCAGCAGGAACCTCTCCCTAAAGCAGTATGAGATGATTTTAGAACACTAATCTATCCTTCACATCAGCAGCAGGAAGCTCTCCCTATAGCAGTATGAGATGATTTTAGAACACTAATCTGTCACTCAAACCAGCAGCAGGAACCTCTCCCTATAGCAGTATGAGATGATTTTAGAACACTAATCTGTCCCTCAAACCAGCAGCAGGCACCTCTCCCTATAGCAGTATCATATGATTTTAGAACACTAATCTATCCCTCACAGCAGCACCAGGAACCTCTCTCTATAGCAGTATGAGATGATTTTAGAACACTAATCTATTCCTCATAGCAAAAGCAGAACCCTCTCTATAGAACTGTGAGATGATTTTAGAACACTAATCTATCCCTCACATCAGCAGCAGGAACCTCTCCCTATAGAAGTATCAGATGATTTTAGAAGACTAATTTGTCCCTCAAACCTGCAGCATGAATCTCTCCCTATAACAGTATCAGATGATTTTAGAACACTAATCTGTCCCTCACAACAGCACCAGGAACCTCTCACTACAGCAGTATGAGATGATTTTAGAACACTAATCTATCCCTCACATCAGCAGCAGGAACCTCTCCCTATAGCAGTATCAGATGATTTTAGAAGACTAATCTGTCCCTCAAACCAGCACCAGGAACCTCTCCTTTTAGCAGTATGAGAAAATTTTAGAACGCTAATTTGTCCCTCTCACCAACACCAGGAATATCTCCCTATAGCAGTATGAGAGGATTTTAGAACACTAATCTGTCCCTCACCCCAGCACCAGGAACCTCTCCTTACAGCAGTATGAGATGATTTTAGAACGCTAATCTATCCATCAGAGCAGCAGCAGGAACCTCTCCCTATAGCAGTATGAGATGATTTTAGAACACTAATCTGTCCCTCACCCCAGCTCACCCCAACTCCAGGAACCTCTCCCTATAGCAGAATGAGATGATTTTAGAACACTAATCTGTCCCTCACCCCAGCACCGGGAACCTCTCCCTACAGCAGTATGAGATTATTTTAGAACGCTAATCTATCCCTCACAGCAGCAGCAGGAACCTCTCCCTATAGCAGTATGAGAAGATTTTAGAACACTAATCTATCCCTCACAACAGCAGCAGGAACCTCTTCCTATAACAGTATGAAATGATTTTAGAACACTAATCCATCTCTCACAGCAGCACCAGAAACCTCTCCCTGTAGAAGTATGTGATTATTTTAGTACACTAATCTGTCCCTCACACCAGCACCAGGAACCTCTCCCTATAGCAGTATGAAAGGACTTTAGAACACTAATCTATCCCTCATAGCAGCACCAGGAACCTCTCCCTATACTAAGTATGAGATGATTTTAGAACGCTAATCTATGCCTCACACTAGCAGCAGGAACCTCTCCCTTATAGCAGTATGAGATGATTTTAAAACACTAATCTGTCCCTCACACCAGCACCAGGAACCTCACACTATAGAAGTATGAGATGATTTTAGAACATTAATCTATTCCTCATAGCAGCAGTAGGAACCTCTCCCTATAGCAGTATAAGATGATTTTAGAATACTAATCTATCCCTCACATCAGCAGCAGGAACCTCTCCCTATAGCAGTATGAGAAGATTTTAGAACACTAAT
>BLSH010517351.1:635063-662007 GCA_018402905.1 Glandirana rugosa | reverse complement strand
ATATATATATATATATATATATATATATATATATATATATATATATGTGTGATATGACATATACCATGTATATATAAGAATGTGACGGACTTGACTGAGATATATGATATGTGACTTAATCGACATATATATCAAATGTGATTTACGTCGTATTATATATACATATATATATATGTCCCTCACGTCTTAATAATCCGTTCAACATAAAAACTCCTTATTAAAATAATAACTTGTTGTTGGTACAAGAGTTACTAATGTTTTTGAGTAATTATAGTTTCGACTTATAAAAACCTTCATCAAAAATCAAACAAAAATCAACATCGATAAAATCCTCCTATAGACACACACGTCCACTGATAATGACACGTATTAATAATCCGTTGAATTGTTTTTTATATTAATGAGTTTTTGTAATCATTGAGAACATGGTTGTTGTTCAATAATAAAATTATTCCTCAAAAATACAACTTGCCTAATAATTCTGCACTCCCTGTATATATATATACATATATATTATGCTGCATTTAGTGTAAACTATATATACAGCTAATTCAGTGTATAGTATATAGAGTCAGTTCAGGCAGTGTAAGAATATATATGTACCATATACAGTATAGTGTGTATATATATATATATATATATATATATATATATATATATATATATATAATACGCTGCATTTAGTGTAGACTATATATACAGCTCATTCAGTGTATAGTGTATAGAGTCAGTTCAGGCAGTGTAAGAATATATATGTACCGTGTATAGTGTAGATATATATATATACATATATATTATGCTGCATTTAGTGTAGACTATATATACAGCCCACCTCTGCGGGGGCAGGCTCAGAGGTGGTTGATACCACAGTAGCTTTAGCCAGGAATGGTTTTATGTGACAATGACACCGACCTTCTCTCTGCCCTCCGACAAGGACACGTGACACATGTTCCATGCTTGGCACAGGTCCTGAATCTAGTCCTGAATTCAGTGGGAATTGAACATGCCCACCAATTGCCTCATTTGTGACATGCCTACCAGGTGAAACTCAACATAGACAATTCTGCAGCAGCTGCAGGCACAGCAGAGGGCCATCAATGAGTACCTCTGTGAGTATGGCACCAGGACAGGCTCAGGGGAGCTTGTTTTTTTTCACCACGCCCGTGGCTACTGATCAAGAATGCATGCACTGTCCTGCCAACATTTGGGAGGCTACAATTTTGGTGAGCAGCGACAATGCATGCATCAGTGACACTGTCCCTCTAGTCTTCCTGCTGGAGCATGCACTTTGTGGAACCATGAACAGGGCACTTGAGGCAGAACAGAGGGAGGAAGAGGAAGACTTCCTTTCCTCTGGCCTGTCCTGCATCCAGCGTGCTTTCTGAACGGACATTCAGTGCTGCTGGAGGGTTCATAATGGAGCAAAGAGTGTGCCTGTCCACAGACTCTGTTGATAGGCTCACATTTATAAAAATGAATCAATCCTGGATTAGCAGCTATCAAGCCCCTTGATGCTGATGCAACTGATGATTCTAGCTTCCAACAATATTTTGGGCCCAAGTCACAATGTCTTTCCACCTGTTTTACAGGGGCATGTCATAACAATGTTTTAAAGATAATTAACAGTAGGGCCCATTCCTGTGCCCAACAAGAGTAATTGCGAAGGGTTATAGTGTTCTTCCACCACCAACACCCAAGGCACCAATTTTTCTGCACCTGTTTGACTGAGGCATGTTAATACAATTTTTAAAATAAATTACAACTGCAGGACCCGTTCCTGTTTTCAACAATAGTAACTGCGAGGGTTTACAGTGTTCTGCCACCACCAACACACAAGGCACAATCTTTCTGCACCTGTTTGCCTAGGGCATGTCATTACAATTTTTAAAATAAATTACAACTGCAGGGCCTGTTCCTCCTTCCAACGAGAGTAACTGTGAGGTGTTACAGTATTCTGCCACCACCAACACCCAAGGCACACATTTTCTACACCTGTTTGACTGGGGCATGTCATTACAATTTTTAAAATAAATTACAACAGCAGGGCCCATTTCTGCTCCCAACAAGAGTAACTGCGAGGGTTTACAGTGTTCTGCCACAACCAACACCCAAGGCCCAATTTTCTACACCTGTTTGACTGGGGCATGTCATTACAATTTTTAAAATAAATTGCAACAGCAGGGCCCATTCCTGTGCCCAGCGAGAGTAACTGTGAGGGTTTACACTGTTCTGCCACCACCAACACCCAAGGCCCAATTTTTCTGTACCTGTTTGACTGGGACATGTCATTAAAATGTTATACAGTGCAGTCCCCATAGTATATAGTCAGTGTAGTATATATAACACAGTGTATTGAAGTGGCTAAGGGGAACCAGGTGACAGAATTAAAAAAAAAAGGCCTGGTTTGGATTTTGGGGGGACCCCCAAGCTAATTTTTTTCAGTGATTTTTTAAATATATTGACGGGAGCTGGCAATACATTACAGCCATGACCAAGTTTAAATTACGTTTTTTCTTTAAAAATGTAATTTTGCTGCGGCACTGTTCTAAACATCGCACAGATGCGCCACCTTACAGGCAAACTAAGAGGATCCCAGGTACTATATTTAAAAGAATATTTAATTTCTTCTTCACTTTAATCTGTATTAAAATCACTGCTCCTGAAAATACTATTGTTTTAAAAACTTTTTTTTGCATTGGTACATGTCCCCTAGGGCAGTACCTGGGCCGCCATACACTTTTTATAGCAATAACTTGCATATAAGTCTTTAAAATGAGCACTTTTGATTTTTCCTGTTCAAGTCCCATTGATTTTAATAGGGTTCGCATATTCGTACAAACTTATTGCCCGTTCCCGGTGTTCTGGTGCGAGCCGAGCCGGGGGGGTTTGGCTCATCCCTAACCAGACGTATACATCCATATCTGGCCCAAAACACCACAGTTCTAGATTTGGTGCAAACCCACATTTGCTTGATTTATAATGTTATTTCTTGGGTTTCTATTATGTGAAACCCGTCAAAAATGTAATCACTGGTGAAAAAGAAACTTTAACACCACAACAGAGGAAGAACATACAAACCTCTAGCCAGGTAGCAGGATTGGGATTCTAACCAACAACCTCAGTGCTGCTAGGCAGACATGCTAACCAGTTAGCCACTGTGCTGCCACATGGGTGTAGGTTGCATCTCTGTGGTGTGATACAGTCCTAAGTCCCAGGGGCGCAATAAGTTAATCAATGCAGATGTACTGTGGAAGGCCAGTGCCTTCCACAACAACCTGTTTCTGGCATATGCCATCTGTTTTGAATGCTGTTTATGGCTGATTACCGTCAGCATGCTGCTAGATAAACAGCTTTCATTTTATGGGTTTTTGCTTGGTAAGAGGCTGCAATTAGTGCTGGTGGGGAAATGTTAAGGCTGATTATTGTCCTTGCCCATGAAAAACATATGCCATGATTTGCAATGGTGGTGGAACCCTCCTACACATAAATACTACATTTAGGCATAATTTATGTAAGGACCTGAGGCAGGAGTTATGTTTAACAACATAGGGAGAACAGACAACTTCTCTACATAAAGTGGCATATTTGGGATTTGAACCATTGACCCCAATGCTGCTAGGCAGAAGTGCTAACCCATTAGTCACTGTGCTGCCATATGAATGGAGGCTAAATCTCTGTGGTGTGAAATAGTCCTAAGTTCCAGGGGTGCAATAAGTTAATCAATGCAGATGTACTGTGGAAGGCCAGAGAGCAATTGAACAACCTGTTTCTAGCATATGCCATCTGTTTTGAAGGCTGGTTATGGATCATTACTGTCAGCATGCTGCTAGATAAACAGCTGTCATTTTGTGGGTTTTTGCTTGTTAAGAGGCTGCAATTAGTGCTGGCGGGGAAATATTAAGGCTGATTATTGTCCTTGCCCATGGTAACATATGGAACGATTTGCAATGGTGGTGGAATCCTCTTACACATAAATACACATAAATACTGCATTTCTTTGGACATATAGGCGGTGGAATGACATCAGTCAGGAGTTATGCTACTTGATTTACTCTGGGATATTTGGTGGTTCTTGGTGTGTGAGTGTAGAATAGTGATGTTACCCTCTGAATTTTGGGAATGGCATTTTTATTTCTAATGTTGGTACACATATCACATTTTTTGGGGTCAAATTATGATCATTTGGAAATACTAAACACACAAAATTGTGACTTATTTAAAACTTGCATCAGCAATGGTATTGTTTGTGGTTTGTGAGGACATCTGTGTGAGTTTCGGGAAAGATTTTTGTGAGATGGACAGCAACAAATGAGAGAGACAGAGAAAAATATATTTTACCAAAACATGAAAACATTACACATTATTAGCATTCTTAAAAACAAAAATATGATGAAGAAGCAACATTGTTGCAAGGACAATTTATTTTAGAGAAATAAACAGTTCATCTCAAAATTAAGATGTATTTTTTTGGGGAAGTAACAATTGTACCATTATAATAATGGTTGAAACTTGCATTTGGCTAAATAGCGCAAATTTTTGCTCTCAAAAAGGCATGTTAGCCAAGCGCTAATTTACAAATTTACTATACCTCCCTGTAAAAAAAAGGAATGGGAGTTAAAATGAGAGTAGTTTGCATGTCTGAGCATGCTCACTTGTACTGGTACATAGTTGTAAAGAGAGGGGGAATTAATCTCTTCTCAAACTTTCAAAGATATTTCCGTCTATATATCACTTTTTTAAACAGTTTAAAAGCAGATTATCTTTAAACAATATGCTACATGTTTAAGTACCATTTAGGCTATCATGTCATGCTCTAAACATTATTTCCATGTGCAATGGTTTGGATGGTATCTGTTGTCTGGGAGCTATAGTAAATTTGATTTTGGGAGTATTTTTTCCCCAGAACTATAATGAATTCCATTTGGGCGCTAATTAGTGCTATGGTAAATGACCCCCAGTGTCTGCAATGAGGAGCAGAATGTGGCCTGTCCACACCCTAAGGGGAGGCTTCCTGAGGCAAAGTAGATGTAGTCCCTGCACTTTTCCTCCTCCTCTGAAACCTTTACATATCTCTAAGCACTGTCCTTGCCAGACGGGGTTCCTGACCCTACACTAGCCACTCACAAAATGTGCTAAACTAAGGAGCCGGAGTCTTAAATAGCTTATCCCAAGATGGCCGTCAAAGTCACATGGGGTGCCAGTGTCCAATCGGACAGCTGTCTGCGGGTGACTGCAGAAAGTCATAGAGGAACCAGGTTGCTCACAACTTCCTTCCCCTTCTGCATTGCCCCTTCAGTCGAACGCCACCTATAGTGGGGGATACAGACTTCACCTGCCTACAAGTACATACTTCCTTTCGCTATGTTGTCATTCATTCACTGGAAGAGAATAAAAATACCTGGCAAAGCTGGATGTGTGACAGAGCTAGTGTTAGATGCTCAGGTACCCAGAAATCACTTTCCACTTGTGAGAAAAATGTAAAATCTTGCATGTCACTATCTGCATTTTAAGTAATGCGTGGACTATATACTGTAAGTATACCTTGTCAGCAAAATAAAATAATTGTGCATAAGCAAATAGGTTAAAATTAGAAGAGCTGCGGTATTACAAATTCCACCAGAAGCAAGATGTAGCGAATGCTAAATGCAAGAAAGAGAAAGGTGTGTATCTTCAGGTCTTGGTTCCAGCACCCATCTCTTTATGGCATTCTTTATTTCAACATGACTGAATGACAATTTTATTAAAACTTAAAGGGAACCTTTTGTGACAATAATGAGGCTTGAGGAACTCCAAACTGTGTAAAGAGATGGGGAGTCATACTGAACACAGGGTTGCCATTATTTTTCCCATATTCATAAGTCAATATCTAACACAAGCAGAACATAATAACATTCCAAAAAAAAAAAAAACGCAACTACAAACATAGGAATACAAACCTTGTGGCCAGGTCCGCACAGTCAGTTAATGAGCATATCATAAGTGTCTAACTGGAGATCAATCAAATCTATTAGCAGTATATAATTTAATCCAAGTAAGAGCACTGATAGCTGTCATAAAACAATAATAAGCAGAGAATTTAATTAGGTCCGTCATAAAATTGCTATGTCATAAACCCTGTGGCACATTCTGTAACTGACTGTTATTTAAACATTTAGAAGGGATATACATTTGAGTCTTGCTCTACTTAACCTGAACATGCCTTTTCCATACAACTATCAGCTATCAAACTCTAAATTCATAAATCCTGGCATGATAGCGCTACACTAATAGCAATCAATTTATTTGACACCATATGTACAACAGGTGAATTAATCACTTTATATCTAGTTGATGTGTGCATCAAATTTATATCACGTTTAGTCGCTATCAAATAATAATTTTGTTCTATATTGCAATACGTCAGTTAATGGACCAAAAAAAGTATTGATGCATTTACAAATTAGGCTGTAAGAGAAGGGGCTGAAAATATCACACTTCAGCACTTCTACATTTACAGCTCAGCTCTTTTGATTAGGTGGGCTGAGTTCCTTTGGAGTGTCCACAAAAAGCTGCTGCAAATAGCAGATAGGAACTCTCAAATTTCTATTGAAACCTTGCTGGATTGTCAGGGGTCATTCATGAGAGCCAATGATTTTAATACATCAGATTAGAAAGCAGATTGGACTTTGCGAGAACCAAAGACAGACAAGTGAATTTTGTTACGTACTTTTTCACATTAAATCCTATTTATTTTTTCTGTTGCCTTTTGTATATTGTGATATTTTTATATGTAAATATTTTCTTGCACGGTTTTTCTTTTCTTTCATTAAGGTCCCATTCATAGCTGGTGATTTGGGATTACAGGCAGAATCGCAGCAATTCCAATTCACACTACAATAGTGGCAAAACGCACCACACATTTTTGGGTGCCATTCATTTTTAATAAATCCCACATCAATTGCATCATGCGGAGCTTGTCACCCAAAAAGGAGTAGGAGCTTCTTTTGGGCGACAAGCTTGGCGCAATGTGATTTCTCATTACATTTACCATTGACTAAACTCTCTTTCATCCCTGTCTAATGTGACAGTGGGAGTCGCAGAGATTTTGTTAATTCATAGGCCCTTCTCACATGTACGGACCGCTCAGGTCCGCCTATCAGTTTTTAAGGTGGACCTGAACGGACGCTCCATGTAACTCTATGGAGTGACGGATGTCAGTGGTGACATGTCTGCTGACATCCGACCCGCTAAATACAGGGTGGGCCATTTATATGGATACACCTTAATAAAATGGGAATGGTTGGTGATATTAACTTCCTGTTTGTGGCACATTAGTATATGTGAGGGGAGAAACTTTTCAAGAATGTGACCATGGTGGCCATTTTGAAGTCGGCCATTTTGAATCCAACTTTTGTTTTTTCAATAGGAAGAGGGTCATGTGACACATCAAACTTATTGGGAATTTCACAAGAAAAACAATGGTGTTCTTGGTTTTAACGTTACTTTATTCTTTCATGAGTTATTTACAAGTTTCTGACCACTTATAAAATGTGTTCAATGTGCTGCCCATTGTGTTGGATTGTCAATGCAACCCTCTTCTCCCACTCACACACTGATAGCAACACTGCAGAAGAAATGCTAGCACATGCTTCCAGTATCCGTAGTTTCAGGTGCTGCACATCTATTTGATTGGATGCTGCCACCCCATGTGACTCTGGTGGCCATCTTGGGTAAAACAGAGTCTATTTAATACCCTGGCTCCTGGGCTTGGCACACATTTCGTATGTAGGTAGGGTAGGGACAGATCATCCATCACACAGGGAAAGTGGTTAGCTGCAGGGAGAGGTTCCAGATGAGTAGGGAAAGGATAGAGACACATCATCTTTCCCTCCAGGCCACATTCCGCACCTCAAGACTAACGGTATCGGTGCATCCGAGACCTGCTCTACTACACATCACTGTTGCATTCTGTGAGTGATCCCGGTCGGGCTTGTTGTGATTTCCCGAATTTTAATTTTAATACAGGTTCTGTTTTCTGCAACTGGATGCCACACAACGCTGCACCTCTCCACATGTTGCCACTTAGATTGTTATCCCATGAGCTGGAAAATCTCTGTGCAAGGTAAGGTTAAGTGTGCCATCATCACACCTGTAATGATGGCTAAAGTCCTCATGCAATTTCCAAAAACAGTCCGACTGCAGGTCTGTCACTGTGTGTAATACTTTGTAGGCATGCCCTGTTACTAGCACCACTTTTGGGTGTAATACACTGGCATAAGAGCTGACACAGATAAAAGTTGTCTTGACATGTTCACTTTAGATTTCTATTCTACAAAACAAACATGTAGTAGTGGTAGTAGCTGATATGAGTCTTAGTTACAGTATCTCACAAAAGTGAGTACATCCCTCACATTTGTGTAAATATTTTATTATATCTTTTCATGTGACAACACTGAAGAAATGACACTTTGCTACAATGTAAAGTAGTGAGTGTACAGCTTGTATAACAGTGTAAATTTGCTGTCCCCCTAAAATAACTCAACACACAGACATTAATGTCTAAACTGCTGACACAAAAACGAGTATACCCCTAAGTGAAAATGTCCAAATTGGGCCCAAAGTGTCAATATTTTGTGTGGCCACCATTATTTTCCATCACTGCCTTAACCCTCTTGGGCATGGAGTTTACCAGAATTTCACAGGTTTCCATTGGAGTCCTCTTTCATTCCTCCATGACAACATCACGGAGCTGGTGGATGTTAGAGACCTTGCCCTCCTCCACCTTCCGTTGAGAATGCCCCACAGATGCTCAATAGGGTTTAGGTCTGGAGACATGCTTAGCCAGTCACCTTTACCCTCAGCTTCTTTAGCAAGGCAATGGTCAACTTGGAGGTGTGCTTGGGTTCATTATCATTTTGGAATACTGCCCTTCGGCCCAGTCTCCTAAGGGAGGGGATCATGCTCTACTTCAGTATGTCACAGTACATGTTGGAATTCATGGTTCCCTCAATGGACTGTAGCTCACCAATGCTGGCAGCCCCAGGCCATGACACTCCCACCACCATGCTTGACTGTAGGCAAGACACACTTGTCTTTGTACCCCTCACCTGGTTGCCACCACACATGCTTGACACCATCTGAACCAAATAAGTTTATCCTTGTCTCATCAGACCACAGGACATTGTTCCAGTAATCCATGTTCTTAGTCTGCTTGTCTTCAGCAAACTGTTTGTGGGCTTTCTTGTGCATCAACTTTAGAAGAGGCTTCCTTCTGGGATGACAGCCATGCAGACCAATTTGATGCAGTGTGCGGCATATGGTCTGAGCCTTGACAGGCTGACCCCCCCACCCTTTCAACCTCTGCAGCATTGCAGGAAGCACTCATATGTATATTTCCCAAAGACAACCTCTGGATATGACGCTGAGGACGTGCACACAACTTCTTTGGTCGACCATGGCGAGGTCTGTTCTGAGTGGAACCTGTCTTGTTAAACCACTATATGGTCTTGGCCACCATGCTGCAGCTCAGTTTCAGGGTTTTAGCAATCATCTTATAGCCTAGAGCAACAATTCTTTTTTTCAGATCCTCAGAGAGTTCTTTGCCATGAGGTGCCATGTTGAACTTCCAGTGACCAGTATGAGAGAGTGAGAGCGAAAACACCAAATTTAACACACCTGCTCCCCATTCACACCTGAGACCTTGTAACACTAACAACTCACATGGTCCTGGGAGGAAAAATGTCTAATTGGGCCTAATTTGGACATTTGCACTTTGGGGTGTACTCACTTTTGTTGCCAGTGGTTAGAATAAAATATTTACAAAAATGTGAGGGGTGTACTCACTTTTGTGAGATACGGTATGTTTGTAACTGCAAATAATGAAACTAGAAAACAGGTGGAACCTTTACCTATACTATACTGAATAAAGTGTACAATCCAACATTTCTAAAGCAGTTGTAAAGAATAAAGAACAACACCGATGTCAAGGATAGATTCTAAACAACAAAAGAGATAACAGTCACAGAAGATACTCATACATATAAAAGTTTTGTTTCTCAGTGAGAGGTTAAAAGAAAATCTGAGATGTTTGAGTATGTTAAAGCGGTAGTAAACCCATGCATTTAACAGGTTAAAAACCAGTCACATTTCCGGCACGTGCCGGAAATTTAACACTCCCATTGGTTGTGCTCTAAACCAAACTGTCAAACCATCCAATGGTTGGTGTCATAGCTGATCACATGTGCAGCATCATGGCAGTTGTAGATTAAACAGAGGCAAAGATGGCAGCTTCCTTGGCTGAAAATGATAGGAGGGTTTACTACCACTTTAATGACTAAGTGTAACAAAGTTCTATCAAACTCAGCCTACATTTATGATTCTTCATAATTGTAAAAAAAAACAAATACAACATTAATGAGGAAAACTGCTTTCTGAAAAAAAAAACACATCTGCTCTTTCACAGATAATGTTTCACATTTTGCTTTATAAAGGCATCCTATAACCCCCTTACATATTTTATTTTTGTAAATGAATTCTGCATAAAACATTTAACAGTGTCATTTCATGAGATCATTTACGAGGGTGTGCTTAGGGGCGGGAATAGGGATGAGGCAGGGTAGGGGTTGGGTGTAGCAACTAGCCTGGCTAGTAGCTCAGGACTTGAAATTTTGAGCCTGCAGGAAAGCTTGCTTGTTATACTCACTGTGGAACCTAAGGGGTTAATCTTCCGCATTGTGTAAAAAGGCTGTTTGATCCTGTCTTCTCTGATCCTTCCCTTCTTCCACAGTTCCCAATTTCCTGATAGAACAGAGCCTTTGGAGTCACTCTGCACATGCTCAGTTTGGCGTGTATTGCTAGATAGTTTTTATTTTCTTGGGAGGGTGCATGTGATCAGCACAGAGCAAATCAGCACTGTCCAGACAGAGGGTCAGGCATCCTGCAGACTCATAGGACAGTCAGAGTAGAATGACAACTCCTCCTACAAGTTTTAACCAGACACTAATAGAAGTCACAAAGCTGCTATATACTGCTGTTAAGAAAAAGGTATTTAGCAGCTTATATTTACTAAACTAATTGCATTTCCATGTTCTGTGTACTATGGGAAACCAGATATTGCGAATGCAGGGTCCTGGGTTTAGTAACACTTTAATGCATTCCCTGCATCAGACAAAAAAGCATCCTACTACTTTTTCTAAATAGAAGAATAAAGGACAATGATGGAGCAGAAGCATACTGTTGACAATATCCTTATCTGTCTGATAGTACTTTTCAAAAAATAGAGTGCTAATTTGCTCAGACCCATTTTTTATGCGGTTCTCCAATCTACAAGTCTGTACACTTTCCTATAGAGTGAAGATCTGGCTGTAGATTTATAATATTTAAAATGTTGAAAATTAATCTTAAAATGTTTTTAAGATGTTAAAACTTATGAGACTTAAATGATTGGCTTCTATGTACCTTGACTATGCATTTCTAGAACACCAGGGGCAAAAATTGAATATTGGCTCCAGTGGCATAGATATAGCCATGGCAGCCCACGTGGGTGCTATGGTGCCAGGAATAGGAAGGGGCCCCATTAGTGAGGCTGTTAGGAAAGCTAAACTGTAAAGTTTTCTAGTATAAAAGGCCTATGGTCAGGCGTCAGGATCATCCCTAGTCACAGATCCTCAAGTATTTTCTTAACTGCCTTAGCAGTGTAGATTTATTGCCCTCTAAACTTCTGTTACAAACTGAAATTAACCATGTATGACAAATGCATTAAAAGATCTAAGTCTCTCCTCAGCTAGAACCTTATAAGACAGCTAAGGTTTGTATTTCCACAAACAGGTTTAAATAGTTTGTATTAGGATTTTACCGTGATTGGGACTGATTTACTAAAGGTAAATAGGGTGCTCACTTTGCAAGTGAATTTTCACTTTTCAAGGGAATTTTCCCTTAGCTTAGTGGATGTAGAGAAAATTAGGTTTGCAAAAGATACCCAATCACGTGCAAGGAAAATCGGATCTTGATATAGGCGTACTTCATGTTAAGATAAATGACATGTATTGTCACAGATGACAATTTCAGCTGCTACAGAAAGAGTTAATTAGGAGGCCCCATTAAAATTTTGCTTTGAGGCCCCATGATTTGTAGTAATGTCCCTGATTAGCTCTGCATAGCCTTAAACTATAAGCTTCATTACACACTCACAAGTACATCTACAGGGTAGGCCATTTATATGGATACATCTTAATAAAATGGGAATGGTTGGTGATATTAACTTCCTGTTTGTGGCACATTAGTATATGTGAGGGGAGAAACTTTTCAAGATGGGTGGTGACCATGGTGGCCATTTTGAATCCAACTTTTGTTTTTTCAATAGGAAGAGGGTCATGTGACACATCAAACTTATTGGGAATTTCACAAGAAAAATAATGGTGTGCTTGGTTTTAACGTAACTTTATTCTTTCATGAGTTATTTACAAGTTTCTCTTTGTTTACAGCCATTGACATGTTGCCGAGGTTAACACGTGCGGAGCGGATAGAAATTGCGTTGACTTCTGGTGATCACAGTAACCGGGTCATTGCAGCAGATTTCAATGCAAGACAGCCTACGAGACCACCCATCTCTCATGCTACGGTTAGCTAACTGCTTGCTAAGTTTCGTGAAACTGGTTCAGTGTTGGATTTGCCAAAATGTGGACGCATGAAATCTATCACTAATGAAGAAACATCAGTGGCTGTCCTAGCTTCATTCAGCAAGAGCCCACAGCGTAGCACTCACCGCATGTCACTGGAGAGTGGCATTAGTCGAACATCCCTTCGGCGGATATTAGCTACTCACAAATGGCACCCTTACAAACTCCAGCTACTACAGCATCTCAATGAGGATGACCCAGATCGACGCACTGAATTTACAGAATGGGCAAAACAAAAATTGGAACAGGACTCTCAGTTTACGCAGAAGATTTTGTTCAGTGATGAGGCAAACTTTTATGTGAATGGTGAAGTTAACAAACAAAACCATCGCTATTGGTCTGACACTAACCCACATTGGATAGATCCCTCCAAGACTGTTGGAACCAAAAAATTGATGGTATGGTGTGGTATATGGGGTACAAAGATAGTGGGGCCATTCTTCATCAATGGAAACCTCAAGGCCACTGGATATGCGAAATTGCTACATGATGATGTGTTTCCCTCTTTATGTACTGAAGCTGGCATGTTCCCTGAGTTTTTCCAGCAAGATGGTGCACCACCACATTATGGGTGTCAGGTCCAAGCATTCCTAGATGAACAGTTTCCTGGAAAGTGGATTGGTCGTCATGGGCCAGTTGAATGGCCCCCAAGGTCTCCCGATCTGACCCCCTTAGACTTTTATCTTTGGGGTCATCTGAAGGCAATTGTCTATGCTGTGAAGATACGAGATGTACAGCACCTGAAACTATGGATACAGGAAGCCTGTGCTAGCATTTCTTCTGCGGTGTTGCTGTCAGTGTGTGAAGAGTGGGAGAAGAGGGTTGCATTGACAATCCAACACAATGGGCAGCACATTGAACACATTTTATAAGTGGTCAGAAATGTGTAAATAACTCATGAAAGAATAAAGTTACGTTAAAACCAAGCACACCATTGTTTTTCTTGTGAAATTCCCAATAAGTTTGATGTGTCACATGACCCTCTTCCTATTGAAAAAACAAAAGTTGGAATCCAAATTACTGACTTCAAAATGGCCGCCATGGTCACCACCCATCTTGAAAAGTTTCCCCCCTCACATATACTAATGTGCCACAAACAGGAAGTTAATATCACCAACCATTCCCATTTTATTAAGGTGTATCCATATAAATGGCCCACCCTATAGTTCAACCGATAGAAAAAAAACCCAGAATAAATAAATAGAAAACATCCATATACAATAGAGTCCTAAACCCACAGTTCATTCAGAGGAAGGAAAACCACGCATAAAGCATGGTTCAATCCAGTAGGGGGGAGCAAATTCCTTTCTAATCCCCCAGAAGGCATTCAGATATTCTCTGGATCAACAATCTCTGGAGTTATTACATATAAATGTTAGTATTAAGTTACATTTTGTGCATTTTGGAACGCACCCAGATCTTTTCAAAACAATCTACTGAGCTGGCCAGAACCAGTTATTGAAGGGGTCTATTCCACATTTTCACAGCTCTTACTGTAATGAAGTTGTTCTATAGGTGAAGTCCTTTGTGATAACCTTAACCACTTGCCGCCAAATTATGTACCTACTACGTCATTGAACTTCAAGTGGTTGTACCGGGGTGATGTCTGCAGCTGCAGGCATCACCCCGGTACCGTTTTTCAGAGCCAATGGTTGGCTCTCTTATAATAGCAATCGGAGGGCTAATTAGCCACACAAATGCTATTATAAGTAGTGAGAGGGGACATCCCTCACCCCACCCCTTCTGCCACCTTCCACGGCTGCTTGGGCTCTCCCATCCCACCGGAAGACCCGAGGTACCAGCCTGCATGTCCACCGGCTAGTCGGACACCCAAACAAAGTGGGGATCGGCTTTGATTGAGTTTCCACTATGGTAACATGGAAGTGATAACATGACATCACTTCTGGTGTACCCGGATGTCAACGGCACCATTTTTAAGACATTTAAAGTATTCAAAAACACTGATCTTGGTGTCATGAAAGCTTTCATGGGTGGAGGAGAGATTTTGGGTCTTATAGACCCCAGATACCTCCATAAAGAGTACCTGGCACATGCCTATTGAGGTCACAAAGGATGTTTACATTCTTTGTGTCAGCAATAAAAGTGATTAAAAAAAAAAATTAAAGCAACAGTATAAAAATATAAAAACAGAACAGGCTGCATTTTTTTATATGCTGGAACAACAACAATAATAAACGTAACAAAGGTGCAGCGCTTAAAATTCAGATTGTCAGTCCAAAAATATGGTCTAAATCAGTCCTTGTGGGAACTCAAGATGATAGCAATGATTTAGGAAAATATATTCAAAAAAACGCCATCACCAACACCCGTTTACACTGCCTCTTACCACTCAATGCGGACCCCCACTACAGAGGTCGGCCAAGCCTGTTCACAAAACTCCTGGAATGGTGTCTCTGGAAAGTGCCTTCGGCTGCTCTTTGGGTACAGCTCCACTGCCCACGGTAGTCTAATTACTCTCATCTATACAAGGAGGAATAAAAGGGACATACCATGGTGTAGTATGTTCCATAAATGTATTCCGTATAAAAAAAATTGCACTCACTTGTTTGAAAGACAATACAGGCATAAGTAAAAAGGAAACTGATTGTTTCCAACCAACAAAATGGCCGCCATGTTCCAGTACTCAATGATGTCAATGGCATATATATATATATATATATATATATATATATATATATATATACACTATATTGTCAAAAGTATTGGGACACCTGCCTTTACACACACACATGAACTTTAATGGCATCCCAGTCTTAGTCCGTAGGGTTCAATATTGAACAAGGTCCATAAAGACATGGATTGATTGAGTTTTGGGTGGAGGAACTTGACTGGCCTGCTCAGAGTCCTGGCCTCAACCCCATAGAACACCTTTGGAATTAATTCGAGTGGAGGCTGCGAGCCAAGCCTTCTCATCCACATAACAAATGCACTTCTGGAAGAATGGTCAAACATTCCCATAGACACACTCCTAAACATTGTTTACAGCCTTCCTAGAAGAGTTGAAGCTGTTATAGCTGCAAAGGACGGGCCAACTCAATATTGAACCCTACAGTCTAAGACTGGGATGCTATTAACCATTACAGATCTGTGCTATAGCCAAAAGCCACCGGCAGCGCGCTCTTGCACCCGCCACATTCTGTGTGAGCATGCCCACGGGTCGGGCGTACTCAATCGCCTAATACAGAGGCAGAACGGGGAACCGCCAATGTAAACACGGCGGTTCCCGGTTCTATCAGGGGACATAACAGAGATCTACTGATCCCTGTCATCGGAATCAGTGAGATCTGTTATGCCCCTGCCAGCCCAGCCCCCACAAAGTTAGAACACAATGAGGGAACACATTTAACCCTTTGATCGCCCCCTACAGGTTAACCCCCATCCCTGCCAGTGACATTTATACAGTAATCAGTGGCTATTTTTAGCTCTGATTGCTGTATAAATGTCAATGGTCCCAAAAAAGTGTCAAAAATGTCCGATCTTTATAGCGCAAAAAATAAAAACCACAAAGGTGATCAAATACCACCAAAAGAAAGCTCTATTTTTGGGGAAAAAAGTGATAAAAATTTTGTTTGGGTACAACGTCGCATGACCATGCAATTGTAATTCAAAATGCGACAGCGCTGAAAGCTGAAAATTGTTCTGGGCAGGAGGGGGGTTTAAGTGCCCAGTAAGCAAGCGGTTAAAGTTCATTTGTGTGTAAAGGCAGACGTCCCAATACTTTAAGTAATATAGTGTATGTATGTGTATATATATATATATATATATATATATATATATATATATATATATATATATATATATAATGTCTGGGGGTTCTAAGTGATTATTATTACTATTCAGGATTTAAATATCACCGGCAGTTTATGCAACACTTTACAACTTGAGGGTAGACAGTACAATTACAATACAATTTAATACGATAGGAACCGCAGTGCCCTACTTGTTAGAGCTTACAATCTAAGAGGGAGGGTCAAGAGATACAAGAGGTAAATAACTGTAGTGGATGTGCTGATGGTAAAAATAAAAGTGCAGTTGTTAGGTGGAGGTGGGATAGGCTTGTCTGAAGAGATGAGTTTTCAGGGATCGTCTGAAAGTGGACAGAGTAGGAGATAGTCAGACAGATTGAGGCAGATAAAACAGAGGATGGGAGAGGCTCAGGAGAAGTCCTCGAGGCAAGCATGGGATGAGGTGGCAAGGGACCTAGAAAGCAGAAGGTCTTGGGAGGAACGAAGAGAATGATTTGGTTAGTATTTTGAGACAAGGTTAGTGATGTAACTGGGGGCCAGATCAATTTTCTGTCTAAAAAAAAAAAACAATTGTTACATGTAAACAAAAAGTGCCAGAAAAAGCCTGGTCAAAAACTCTACATCAGTGGTTCACAACTCCTGTCCTCAGGACCCACTAAAGCTGGATACACACTATCCAATTTTCTGTAGATTGTTTCCTTCAGGTTTACCAAAACCATATAATATGAGGTCAAACCTTAGTAGTTTCAATTTATATGTAATCAAGCAGGCCCTTGTGTGATGATATTACGTGTGAGAAGCAAGCAAGGCTGACTTCACCTTGGAAGGCAACTCCATTTTGTGAAACTTCATTGCAGATTGAACATAGGACAAAACTCCTCATTTCCACCCCTCCAAACAACTCAGGAATTTCTGGGCCTTGGGCAGACACCAAGAAGTCTAAGGAGATGTTGTTGCAGGCCCGATTGTAAACCCCTAAATCAGATTTCTCAACAGGTTACGTTCGTGACAGGTGCGGTGTTAGATCAGGGGGGGTCCTCCGTCGGTGAGGAGGGCAGTGATCTGATACCTGCGTTCGTCACACCTTGCACTACATGGTTTTGGTAAATCTGAAGAAAATCTGACAACAAAAGTTGGATAGTGTACATGGGGTCTAACAAGCCAGGTTTGCAAGATAACTGAAATACATCACAGGCGATATAATTTGCTGCTCAGTGATTACAGTATTCTAGTTTGCATCTCCCCAAGGTAATACTTAAAACCTGGCCTGTTCGTGGGTCCTGAGGACAGGAGTTGAGAACCACTGCTCTACATCAAGTTCACAATATGGACCGCTTATGTATTTATGCAATGTTTATGCAATAGTATACATTACTTGTAGATCTATTAGTTCCTTGTTCTGAAAGAGTGTGGGCAAATGCCCTTATTTTCATTCACCGCTTCATTTCTGCATATTGCATCTACTTGGATTGTAAAATTTGTTTTTGGAAAAAAACTACATAGTTAAGAATATTGGATGGAATTTACATGTCTGGATGGCTTAAAGCAAATGAGCAAATGTGTTAATACAACAGAGAATATATTCATTATATTATTATTCTACATTGTTTAATATGGAAATTGCTGCCCTTAACCTAACATGTGAACCTTGATCTTATTAGATACCTCTTGGCTGGTATTCTATAACCCTGTAAGCAAATACAAAGTATTCTCAATTCTGTCTATGCCATTTTCTTGTTAATATGGCTGTTAATTGAGTTTACTGAACTTTTCATACTTCTGGCAGACCTATACATAGCTCAGTGGTCTAATGATGCATGCACCTTACATTTGCCAGCTACTCAGGAAAAGCTTAAGATGTCATGTCTAAAAGGTCAAATCAGAAGGCTAAGGGGAAAAGTTGAATAGATTTGTACTTTTAATGTGACTCCCTGAGGTCACTTTGATTGCATCTAGAAAATCATTTATTTTATTCTGTTTCATTTGTCATCATTGTGGGTTAAAGAATATGTTCCTATGGCAGTTTGACACATCAGAGCTACTGTAACAGTATAAAAATAGCAGTTTACATTTTTAATTGTCATACTGTAATACAGTGTAGATACGCTATAGTAGCATGGCAGCTGAAGCATGTATATTCTATTGTGCTTGTTAAATCTGTACCAGGGTTTTGCTTGAAAATAGATTCTTTGATTACTGTGAACATTATCTTAAACACTTCAGGCCATGCAGTTGTTTATTCCATATGGACCAGAGGTATTTATACATCTGAGCCTAAAGATTTAGCAACAACTTTCTCATTGCTAATAATAAAATATACTGTATATATTGCATTTGGGAACAAGCAAATACAACATTTGTTTTTTAATTTCATTAAATATTTATTTACTGAAATAATGACGTAATATACAGTATATATATTTCTTTTATTATGTTCAGAACTAAAAGTATATTTTTTATAATATTTTTTTCTCTATCAAGACCGAGCCTTTTCAGCACTTTTTGTTTTACAAATAGTTATTGGTTAAAAAAAGACACCAGTCCACCCAGTTCAACCTGTGGTGTGTGTGTGTGTGCATATTTACAAGTTTATATCAGTATTTTTTGCTAGAAAATTACTTATAACCCCCAAAAATTATATATTTTTTAGCAGACACCCTAGGGAATGAAATGACGCTCATTGCATTTTTTTATATCATGTGGTATTTGCACAGCATTTTTATAAACACAATTTATGTATTTTGGAAAAAATGCACTTTAAAGCGGAGTTCCACCCTGTTAAAAGTCAGCAGATATGCGGAACCCTTGCCTCGCCTTGCACATCATGCAGCGCCCTAGGGTGAGGGGAGGGCTGGGGGTTCCCCCATCCAGAGATATTATGAGGCAATCACCTTGCAGAGAATACTCGACTGGAATCACCATGCTTCCACTAAATCTTGGGTGCCCCTCGAGAAATTCTTAGCGGGATGCAACCTATCTCATGCCCCATGGCTACCCCGAATGCACAGAGGTCTCTCAGAGTTCGTCACTGTCAGGGTGCTGGGAGGATGGGACACAATGAATGCCAGGAGAGGGCTCTCACCCCCTGGATCTCCGCTCTCACCTCTGGTTTCCCCTGGTTTTCTCCGGGGGAGCACATCTCCTTTTTCCGCACCTGGGCAAGGGATGGGGAGATGCGATGCGGGAGGTTTGTTCAGCAGTGGGGCCTGGTTTCCTTGGACTGGCTTAGAACACAGTTTGGCGGATTTCCTATGGATAAGTGGTGCTTTAGACAGCTTCACTATTTTATACACAGCCTTCCTTATGCCATTAGACCGCCATCGGCCCTCACCACTTTCGAAAAACTGTGTATGTCTACGGAACCCGTGCCCCACTCTATTTCGATCCTATATGAGCTGCTGCAATCCTCAGAGCC
The DNA here is from genome assembly GCA_018402905.1 of Glandirana rugosa. NCBI lineage: Eukaryota > Metazoa > Chordata > Amphibia > Anura > Ranidae > Glandirana > Glandirana rugosa. Next base: position 642,169 of record BLSH010517351.1, on the reverse strand, counting down.
GGGAGGGAAGCCCGTGTACATACGAGAGGGACCTGCGGCATGAGTTCAGCTAGATCTCCTATTTAAATTTACCCATAAAAGCACTGTGGACAGATGCGGGAAAATTGCTTTAAAGTCCTAACCCGATGGTATAGGGTCCCAGTAGCTTTGGCGAAAATTTACCCAACGACTTCTGATGCCTGCTGGAGGGGATGTGGGCAGTGAGGCACATTCCTGCATATGTGGTGGGAGTGCCCAGTGCTGAGGCCCTTCTAGCTAGATGTCAGAGCACAGATAAAACAGATTCTAGATATTGACATGGCTGATTTCCTGATGGGGTTTCTCTTGCACGTGCCACCCATTCCCTCGGCCCAATATCGCAAGTCGGTGCTGCCACATCTCTTAAATGTGGCCAGGCACCTGGTACCAATACATTGGAAATCTTTACGAATCCCTAGCCGATCAGAATGGATCCAATTGGTAGACTCTATCATGGACGCGGAGGAGTGGATGGCACAGTGTAAAGACAGATATAAAAAGTCTGAGCTACTTGGATACACTATAAGTCCACTATGCAAGCCACCTCCCCACACCCAGCCCCATCGGGCAATTGATGGCAACTGATAGCCTCTTGGTTGACAGCCCTTCGGCAAGCAGGCCTTCTTTGAAGGTGTTTAGGGATCAAACGGCATAGTTAAGCCCCTTGAGACACTGTGGAATGTAACCAACACATTTTCAGTGAGCGCTGATGGTTTGGACTCTGGAGGTTTGTGGTTCTTTGTTGTAGTTGTAGTTTTGAGTGTCTATCCCGGTGCGGGGTGGGTCTGGTGGGACCTGGGCGGGGCGGCTGTGGTTCCGCTCCCCCGCCCTCTCCGCCCTGCACCCTCTCTTTTCCCTTTTTCTCCCTACCCTATCCCCTACCCTTTCACCCCCTCCTAAACTTATGTTTGCTCGATGAATAATGATATCTTGCACAAAATGTACTGTTCTGAAAGGTAGTGTGTGGCCCAAGACCGAGGCAGTGTATTGCACACACGCCCTGCAAATTACTGCATGGTTCCAATGGGAGAAAGTGTATATGCTGTTCACAATCCGTATTGGAGGGCCCGTCACTAAGCCCTGATTGTAAACACTAGCAGTGTAAGATGCGATGTATAAATGTTGCATATTGTGTTAGGCCCGTTTGAATGGTTGGGCCACTCTGTCTTGACTGTATAACTTCTGAAAATTTAAATAAAGATTATATTTAAAAAAAGTCAGCAGCTACCAAAAGGGTAGCTGCTGACTTTTAACAATGGGCCACTCACCTGTCCCTCGTTCCAGCAATGTGGCCGCCTGAGGGCTCGCTCATCTCCCCCTCCCCATTTGGCCGCGCCGGCATCACAAGTGTGGTCACCCGGCTTTGGCTTCAAAGCCGGGCGCTCACTGCGCATGCGCGAGTCACGCTGTGGCTTGTGAATGGCTCGGCGTATCTTCTGGGACCTGTGACGTGTCCCAGAAGATCGCCGAGAGGGAGGGAGGAAGGTGGATTTCCTTTCCGTAGTCGCGGCTCCAGGGGAGGAAGTGGACCTGGGACCCTGTGAAAACAGGGTCCCTGGTCACCCCCCCAAAAAAAGACATGCCAATTGTGGCATGTCGGGGGGTCACCTTCCCTTAAAGCGGAAGTTCCACTTTTGGGTGGAACTCCGCTTTAATTCATTAAAAAAAATAAAAAACACAATATATACCCCAATCTTTTTGTAAAATATGAAAGATAATGTTACACCGAGTAAATGCATGCCTAACATGTCATGCTTTAAAATTGCACACACAGTTACCTGTTTAGAGTTACAGAGGAGGTCTAGTGCTAGAATTATTGCTCTCACTCTAACGTTCGCAGTGATACCTCACATGGGTGGTGCGACCTTAGTATGCATTCACTTCTGCATTTTATTTCTTATTTATTTTATTTTTCATTTTTACACTGTCTCTTTAATTTTTTTTAAATCACTTTCATTCCTATTACATGGAATGTAAACATCCCTTGTAATGGAACTAAGGATAACAGGTCCTCTTTATGGAGAGATCTGGGGTCAAAAAGACCCCAAATCTCTCCTTTACCTTCAAAAGCAAAAGATCAAAAAAAAATAATTGTTTACTTTTGACCCTGGACCTGAAGTGATGTCATGACGTTGTTTCGGTCCTCCAAGGCCATAGAGGTAATCAAAGATGATCTAGTCTTTTATTGCCTCTGTGAGCAGCCGGCCGCACAGGTGGGTCATTTCTCTGGCGTGTTGGTGGAAATGGTAAGCCTGAGAAACACAGACTTCTGAAAGCGTTCCAGCAGCTCGTGAGCCACTTGGAACGCTTTCATGAGAAAGCCAGCCACCTGCTAAAGAAAAATATACCAGGGTCATGGCTGATAGCTTCAGCCATAACCCGGGTAAACCACTTCCAAACCATAACGTATATATACGTATTGTGGTCGACAAGTGGTTAATATGAAATATTGTTTATGGATATGTAATTAGAAAAAAACACCACTCTCCCAGCCAGCCCGTTTAGTATGAAAATGATAGGCAGTCTTAGCCTACACTTCTCCACAAACCATGCCCCCTGACATGTTTCGCCCCATGCATACATTTTATGGGAGGGGCAAAATGTCATCTACAGACTGGCTGGGAGCTCAGCATTTTTCCTATTTACATGTCTGTCATCTTTTGGATGAGTGAAATCATATTCCGGCACCCTGTCTTCTGAGGATCAAACAAAGAGTTTCCTCTTGAGCTTAGAGTGGCTATCCAAGCTTATTACATTGTTTATGCATATGTTACTTTTTATTATCAGTCAGAAGATGTAACTAAGTTCCTTTTCATATATACCATGTAAACCTAACTGCTTTGCTGAAAGATAAATATTCTTTATAGGGCTTAAAAACTGAAGCTCTCATTTTAAATATATATGAAGGAAACACTCAATACCCTCCTGTTCTGTACAGATGGAGATTGAATTTAGAGAAAGAGTCACAAAGGGAGAAGTTACTCCTGTGCCATCCCTTTAAAAACCCAGACTGGTCATCCAATTTAGTTGCATGGGTACTTCTTGTATTAAATGTTTACATGTAAAATAAATAATTTATATAAATCATTAATAAAGATCAATACAGAGTAGCGGATTATTTCTTAATACAACCACTTTCTGTAAAGCCAATAAGAATAAGAAGGTTAACTGGATACAAGACAGGAATACTCCTCTATTCCAAATGACCGGTTATGTTATATCGTACAAGGCTGAAATGTGTACACTGTATCTAGTATCAACTTCCCCAATTTTCCTTGCCTTACTGGTTTATCTATATTCATTCACATGACATATGCAATTTATGTGACATTCTTCTCTTTTGATTGTTGTATATCTTTTAAAACATCTAATAAAATGTTTATGCAAAAAAAAAAAAAAATAAAGATATGAAAAAATATGTAACCCTTAAAATGTTTAAAATAAATGGTATTAGAATTTTACCTTTAAAGAGAAAAAAAAAAGTAAAAAAATTAAATTATGTTATTTTGAATTTGACCAGTAACAGTTTCGAGAAGAAATAACTTCATATATTAATTATTTTTTCATAGAATGTGTGTTTTTAAACGACTTTTTATATGTTTTGTCACTATCAATATATCATAGTTGTCCTCTAATTAACATTTAACATGATAGAAGATTCCTAGAACACTATGGGCTAGTAAATAGACAGCCAAGTGGACAATGTCTACTTTGAAGCTGAGGTTGTCTGACTGCAAATTGAAACTGAGCTGTCCCCAAAGATATGGATTGCTGATGCTGATGTAAATTTCAGCTAGAGCTATTGAGTTCTGTGGACTATGGGCTTTACAGTAAAGTGAGAACCTAAAAATATGCTTCTAAATAAAAAAAAATCCTTTCCTTTAACAGAGTTACCACGTGTATATTACAACTCTTTTTCTGCAAATTTTCTATTTATCACAAAACTAAAGTTATGTTTCTGGTACAATACAGAGGAGGTTGCATGGTAAGTTTTCTATTTTTACAAATGTTCATTTTTTTAATGATGCTATAAAAAAGAATGGCATTGGCAAAAATGTCAAAAGTGATTTTGTAGAAACTTTACAATAAAATTAAATCCTTGAATAAAACTAGCTAAGGATAAAAATGTGTTAATTGGTTTTAACAATGAGCTGAAAAAATATTTATGTGGAATGATTTAAAGTTTAAAGGAAAAAGAAAAAAGTCCTACATTGCAGGTTTGCTCTAACTGGAATTACAGAGGAAATAAAAGGAGAGCCTATACTCTGCATGTAGCAGCTCATTACAATTAGTCATGAGGTTCAGGTTTGCAGCTACCATGGGTTTGAAGGGAATCTGACAGGTTCGAGATTCACAATCTCAATCCAAATTTATGTGTAGATTCACCCAGGAGAATTTGGAACCATAATGCATTTCATGTCCTTTGAACTATGGCCAGCAGGTTTACAAGGGCTTTTTGTTAAGCCAGTCCCCTCACAATAAAAAGGAGGGCACAAAGCAACCATAGTGGCAATGAACTGGAAGCTACTGTAGCAATTGCATAGAATAAGCTGACAAACTGCATTGGGAGAGATTAGGGTCAGCTTGGAAACTGTACTTTAGCTCATATGTTTCCTTTTTTTTTCTATTGGGGGCATTTTTGTTTTTCTTCCTATTTTGTGCTTGGTTTGATGTCAGCAGTCCCTTATAGCTGCTAGCTGCTGTTTTTTTTTTTTTTTTTTTTTTGGGGAGGGGGGTGCTTTTTAAGGCTTTCCTTAAAAAAAGTGGGCTTTTGTTTCAGGAGTGGTATTTTAGGGGTTTCAATTCTTTTGAGTTTTTTATTTATTTTTTTTATTTTCTGTTGATAGGGCATTTTTTAGTTTGGGTTATTCAAAGCAGAGAATTATCTTGTACTGACAATCTGTTCTTTGCTGCTATTTTAGCAAAATAATATTTTCTAAGATTAGTTTAGAACTTTCCTCCAGTTAGTTTGAGGTCATGTCCCTGGGTTCTCAATTTTGGTTTCAGATTGAAAAAACTGCCCTCCTGAACCTTATTCACCCCATGGATGTATTTAAAGGTTTCAGTTATGTTTCCCCTTTCCCTTCTTTCCTCCAGGTTGTACATACTGGGGTTGATTTACTAAAGGCAACTGCACTGTGCACTACAAATGCACTGCGCTTGGAAGTGCAGTCATGTAGATCTGAGGGGAAGATATGAAATGAGGGGAAACTGTGCTGATTTCTATCATCCAATCATGTGCAATCAAAAATGGTGTTTTTTATTTTCCTTGCATGTCCCCCTCAGGCCTACAGTGACTGCACTTCCAAGTGCACTTGCAGTGCACTTCCAAGTGCAATTGCAGTGCACTTGTAGTGCACAGTGGATGCCTTTGGTAAATAACCCCCCCCCCCCCAAGATCCTGAAGTTGTTCTAAATACATTTTATCCCCCACACCTTTCACCATTTTTGTTACCCATCTCTGGAATCATTCTATCTTGTCAACATCTTTCTGTAAGTGAGGCCTCCAGAACTGGACACAGTATTCTAAATTAAGTCTCACTAAAGATCTATATTGGAGAATCAGGACCTCCTTCCTCCTGCTGGTGATCCATCTATCAATAAAATAAATGAGCGTATACACCCCTATTTAACCCCCTAGTTAACCCTAATTAAATATTGTCCTGCTGCTGGCCAGTACAACACAGCTGTATCTGCAACATCTTAATTCTTTTAAAAAAGTCCCAGCTTGAGCTTTTTGTCTCTATTAAACTTAGGCATAGTCTTCCTATTTAAAATTGACCTGATGCTGGACAATTTTACACCATTGTGCCATCTGTGGTCTCATAATTCTTGTAATAAATCACCTGTCTGTACTCGTTCTCTTGTACATTTTGGGCAATTCACTCTCAATAAAATATCTTGCTGCTGTCCAATTTTACATTGTTGTGTCATCTGCGGTGTCTTATTTCCTAATAAGCCATTGATAGAAATTGGCCAATAACAGGACAGTTTTGCATCAGCAAAAACAGAAACAGCCATAGCAAACTACTTGCTGATTTCTATTTCCCGATCATAGCAGGTCTATTACACTATGATGTGAAAGCATGTGTCGCTTCTGCAGCTATCTGAAGCCTTTTTTTCAAACTGAAATGAATCACATTGGGGCACTGCTGCTGTATGAAAGCATCAATTGCACACAGCCAAATATGTGCTTCATTGTATGCTGAGATTGTCCTTAAAAATCATACTATTCTGTAACACCAAGTACAGCGCTAAGGCATCCTCCAAGCACACAACTTAAATAATTTGTGTATTTTCAATGTTGCCCTCACCTAATGTTGCCCAACATTTCAATGTTGTCTTGTTGCATGAAAAGACCCTCTCTCTGCATGACAGTATATTTAAAAACATTTTTGCATTGGCACATGCCCTTCATGGCAGTGTACAGCACCCCATACCTTTTCTGAAAAGCAGTTTGCCTACTAGAAATAAAAATGGGCAGAATTTAACAATAAGATTTGTCACTCTAGAGGCTTTAGTAGAATACACCTCCAACTTAAGGTTCACCAAATTTCATCCAAACCCTTGATGAATCAAACCCATGCAGATGTGCCGAAAATGTATTACAGTGTTCTAATATAGATTACATAAATGGTCACTATAGCAAGCTGTTTTGCACATGGGTCTTGTACATAGATCTGGACTAGTGTTGAGCGAACCCGGACTGTAACGTTCGGGTCCGTACCGAACTTTAGGGTGTCCGTGGCACGGACCCGGACCCGGACATTTCAAAAATCGTTCGGGTTCGGTCCGGGGTTCTGCTATTTTACTCCACGTGTTGAGAAGCTGCAGGGCAGCCAATCAACAAGCGTTTCACTGGTTTGCCCTTAGAAGCCATCACAGCCATGCCTACTAATGGCATGGCTGTGATTGGCCGGTGCATCATGTGACCCAGCCTCTTTATAAGCTGGAGTCACAGTGCTGCAGTCACATGCTCCTTGGGTTAGTATAGGGAAAGGTAGCTGACGGCGTGAGGGACAGATTTTAGCCATTTTAAGACCTGATCCTGCATCCTGAGATAGATTACTTTACTACTGCTGTCTGTG
>BLSH010517351.1:617739-630897 GCA_018402905.1 Glandirana rugosa | reverse complement strand
AGCGAGTTCAAATCAGTACACGTACCTCGAGTGGTGTTTAGATGAAGGGTACTGTATTCGTACAAGCCGGATTTTATAAATGTGATTAGTATATGTTTACGAGGGTTTTTCCAAGTTATGATACAGGATACGGACGGACATTGTATCGAAGTGAGTGGGACCGACGATGGAAGATGAATGAAGGTGAAAGGTAGCACCGGAACGGATCTGAGTCACAGTTAAACTAACAACTACAGGTCTAATCTCAACTCGCTTGTGGACCTTCAAGCCCAAGACGACCAGGCAGGCTTGAAGCCCTGTTTCAGGCCCAGTCCGTGCGATCGTTCGGGTTCCGTCCGGACCCGGACCCGGACTTTGTCCCGAAGTTCGGACGGACCAGCAGAACCCGAACTTCCAGGTGTTCGCTCAACTCTAATCTGGACATCAACAATCAAATTGACACTGAGTCTAGGCAAGGCCACGATGGAAAGTGGAAGTAAGTAGAAGGTAGCAGCCAGGGTGAGTGAAGCTATGTTACAGGCAGGCATAGGACATAGTATTGAACCTTTTTGGGAGCATTTGTATATGATTAGTGTAAATATTTTAGGCCGAACATGCTTATGTCATGGGAAGTAGATTTGTGGTGAGCTCCATGCACATGACTAAACTTGAGCGAACCCAAACTGTAAAGTTCGGGTCCGTGCCGAACTTTGGGGTGTCCGTGACCCAGAACTGAACCCGGACATTTGAAAAAAAGTTTGGGTTCGGGTTCTGGGTTTGGGTATTTGATCACGCATGTTGAATAGCTGCAGGGCAGCCAATCAATAAGCGTTTCACTGGTTTGCCCTTAGAAGCCATCACAGCCATACCTACTACTTTTAGGGACAGATTGCAGATCTCATCCTGCATTACAGAACAATCTGACTGGACTAGAGGGACAGATTATTGTTCTAAAATCATCTTCTAGTTCTATAGGGTCAGATTCCTGCTGTTGCTGTAAGGGACAGATTATTGTTCTAAAATTATCGCCTACTCCTATAGGGTTAGGTTCCTGCTGTTGCTGTAAGGAACAGATTATTGTTCTAAAATCATTTTACTTCCTTTTGCAGCCCTCTAGCACTTTCCAGGACTTTTTTACAGTCATTTTTGTCATTGACTTCAGTGGGGTTCGGGGTAAAGTTCGGGACAAGTTCGGTACTGAACCCGGACTTTTTCCCAAAGTTCGGCCGAACCCACCGAACATCCAGGTGTTCGCTCAACTCTACACGTGACACTCATTTTATTGATAATTTTATTGAGCTATATATAATTTTATTTTGTTTTTGTTTTTTTAACTGATGAGACCTTTTCCACTGATTGAAAGTATGATAGTGATATTTTTATAAACTCTATGACACCAAGCAAAGTAACTTTAGCAAAGCTGCTGCTGTTACATATTTATCTTCTAAAACAATGTCTCTCCACCAGAAGAGGTATATAAATCACTGGGTAGCAGTCTGTTGTCACCCAGCTGGCCACAGATCAAAATTCTGTATAAATATGAATTACTTTTGATAGTTTGCTTCTGTTCACAAATGTGCTGTTTATCACAACTTTCTTCTCTTTGCGGAATACTTGCAGCATATTACTGTTTTTGTTAACACAGATAAAAGAAAGATCCTTATTAGGGAGGCAGCGCTAATAGCTATAGAAATATACTAGATGCTCCTTGACATGAAAGAGGACTTGCAGTTTTTGTATAGGATAGTGGTGCATAGTTTCCCATAGAAACAGTTTAATTCTAGCTGCAGAAAATGAAAACAAGTATCTGGTTGCTTGTAACACATTCTATAGCCTATATGTTATCCCTGATCTCCAGAAGAGTCCTTTCAATATGCTTTTTTTTAAGCAAGAAGTTGCTGTCTTCTTTCCCTTTGGCAACTAGGGGTCTTCTATTTCCTGAGCCAACTCTGTGACCTTTTTTGATTAGAAATGCAAGATATAATATCTAACTGCTTAAAATGACAAGCAAACAGTATAATGCATTATAGGACGCCTTCTTTGGCACGGATGTATAAAGGATCTTTGTTGTGCACTTCTGATTTCTGCTACAATTATGGTTGCTACCTCGTAGTTTACTACCAAATACATATGAAGTACACAGATTTATATGTATTATGGTAAGGACTAAAAAAATGCATTATTTAAAAAATATCCAATGTATATCACATCTTTTTTTAGGTAGTTACATATGAACTGTCATATGTTTAAAGTATATCATCATGTTGGCATTTTGTATTTTTTAGCCAGTAAGTAGAGCTTTAGTCTTCTTTTCACATGTAAGACTGGTTAACAATCTGTTGTTAAAAACCCATTCTTTTTAAGCTATGCGCCTCAAGTTGCAATTAATACACAGAACTGAAGGACTCATCCCCTCATAGCTCAAACCAAGGTTTTATACAGACAAAGGCAGCTACAAAGCAGGCTGATACTGATACTACTGTGCTGTCTTTTTAGCTGACCCACAGTGCTTTGGGAATACATTAACTTATTAAATGTTTATTTGTAAAACAAAAATGTAATACATATAATAAGAACAGATAAAAACATACATTTAAAATGTATAAAAAAATAAAAATAAAACCCGAACCATTACATTTTTCCATTAGGTTAGCAATTACATTTACTCTGTGCCCTACTTGCATCTAATTAGTTACAGTACAGATGTAATTCACATGTGTTCAGTTTTAAAGAGATGAGGTGACAACACAAAACTACATTTAAGGTCCCCCCTCCACAAACTCTAGCCCTTGACCACTATACTGCATACTACACCATTAACATAATGATGGAATTCAGTGGTGGGCTGTTCTTCTCTGCTGGCCTAAACACTGACTTGTGTATTAATATATTTTTCCATGATTGTGTTTTAAATTGCTCCCAATAGTCCATTCCCTACATTTCATAGATAGGTTTTCTCTTGGTTGTGCTACTTTCAATAGTGTATGTTTATGTTAGAGTTTTTATCCAATCATATTACAGCCATCATGTGTTGCTAGGGTCAAAGAAATCTGTCTTGAGGCCTTCAGGATCATCAGGGTGTGCGACTGTAGCTTAAAATAAATAGCACTGAAACTGTTGCTTTAACCAATTGGATTTTGAGTTGGCAACACTGGGACCACCTAGCAGGCGTACAATAATGTCGGAATTTTCATATCCTTTGATTGGATGGTCAGAGAGAGTACTAGTCAGAGCTAGAAAACCATATCTATAGCAAACTGCACAAGCTAAACGGTAATCCCCAGGGTTTCCATGGTCGGAGAACTCAAAAGGAGAACTCAAAAGGTATTACAAAAATGTACAGAAAACCTGAAATGGATTGCATTTTTGTCATTGTATTAGGTTAATATTGATGCTTCTGCTAGAGATGATGTTTGTGGAGCAGCTGTGACTGCAGTGAAAGGAGACTTGTTGAATTGTGTTATTGAGTTTGTTGCTTTAGTAATGGCATTCATTCTTGATGCATGAGATACCTGTCTGGTGATGGAACGTCTTGCTATAATGTGTTTCTGTATAATATTGATAGCTTCTATAGCCTTGGAGTCATAATGATCGTATTAAGAGGTGGATTAATTCAGGTAGGACACCACTGAAGGCCTAGGTTTGAAATGCACGATCCGCCACTGATGGAATTACCCAAGGACAGGGAGAGTTTGGAAAATACTTTTATGAAGTTATTTTTTGTTCCCCCACTATGTTCAATACACTTATAACTAACTTCTGACTATGTTTGGCCATGCATCAAACTTGTAAAGTCAACTAAGCAATATTATTTTTCTTTAAGGCCAAACTCTAGAGTTGGCCTATTTTCTCCACACATGTAGCAAGTGCTGTCCTGTGCTGAAACTGATTAGTCTAAATTCCCTGCAAACCTGCATCTTTACAACATAAAGCTGCAGAAGCTCTACTAAGCCTACCTTTATTTCCTGGCAAACTGACCTCAATCATTATCAATCATCTCTTTACCAGATCTATACTCTTATTGGCCCCCATCTCACTGATATTACCTTACTCTGCCATCAATCATTTTTGCTCTACGTCATATGTGGGCATGATCTTTAGGGCTGACGTCAGTCACTGTACTATTCTTCCCAAGCATTATATGACAGAATGCATCTTGACAGCCCTTTAGACATACATCCCTTCTGGCCACTGGGTACTGCAGGCTTTAGCTGTACATTCTGCTAATCAGTTGCTTGATTGCAGCACCCAGTGGCCAGCAGGGATGCATGTTTTAAGGGGACTAGGGATGTTTTCTTTCATATAACTCTGGATGCAAGGTGCTGTGATGTTTACAGGTGTCTTCCATTCTCTCCCACCAAACTCATTCTTGCAATGGAGCAAAGACCAGCAGACAGACCCAGTGATGACATAACAGAGTCTCCAAAAAAGTATGCCTTGAAAATAAAATGATTTGATTGAAAAATGTTATTTGTATGTTAATCGTGTTGGAGGAGGGGTATAAGGGAATGAATTATATGCACATATTACACTTAAGCTTTAGGTACCTTTCATTTCTGCCTAAGGGGCGATACATAATGCTTCTTTTTATGTACCCTATATTTGTACCTGTCTATATTAAATGGTAAAGTATTGTATTTGTATCACCACCATTTTCTTTTGTCTAGGACACCCATCGCTATAAATTAAGTTATAATCAAAGTAAGTCTATCATATGCACCTGCTAATTAATAAAAACATGCCATTCATTCCCATAGCAGGTTGCTCATTTGAAAGTTTTATTTCCAGCCAAGTGTTGATGCATTGTAAGTGCTTTATATGTGCTTGTACACACCTTTTGTTAAAACTCTTATGTCTTCACTTAGAGTAACCTCAAGATTTTCCTCCAGCTGCTTTTCTGATTGCTATTTGTTCTCATCAAAGGTTCTCCGAGTCCTCTGCAGAAGTTGCTTTTAATCACTGGAACATTGTGCAGTCAGAGGTCATCTCACTGTAGAAAATGCACTCTTGTACTTTTATTTGTAAAGATTTAATGGGAAGGTCTGAGCCTCATATCTTTATACGAAACATCATAACTATGTCAGAAGACACATTTTATTGTCTTTAAATTACAGAAGACTTAAATAAGAATGCCACAGGCAACGAATGAATGAAGAAACATTTCCAGGAAATAAAAAGAAATAATACAGTACTCTGAGGGTGAAATTATATATATATATCCCATTTCCACTACCTGACCGGTTCGTACAGAGGTCTGGATTTGGGATAACTAAATATTTTATTATATCTTTTCATGTGAAGAAATTACACTTTGATACAATATAAAGTAGTGAGTGTACAGTTTGTATAACAGTGTAAATTTGCTGTCCCCTCAAAATAACTAAACACACAGCCATTAATATCTAAACCACTGTCAACAAAAGTGAGTACACCCCTAAGTTAAAATGTCCAAATTGGGCCCAAAGTGTCAATATTTTGTGTGGTCACCATTATTTTCCAGCACTGCCTTAACCCTCTTGGGCATGAAGTTCACCAGAGCTTCACAGGTTACCACTGGAGTCCTCTTCCACTCCTCCATGATGACATCACGGAGCTGGTTGATGTTACAGATCTTGAGCTCCTCCACCTTCCGTTTAAGGATGCCCCACAGATGCTCAATAGGGTTTAGGTCTGGAGACATGCTTGGCCAGTCCATCACCTTTACCCTGAGCTTCTTTAACAAGGCAGTGGTTGTCTTGGAGGTGTGTTTGCTTTATCATGTTGGAATACTGCCCTATGGCCCAGTCTCCGAAGGGAGGGGATCATGCTTTGCTTCAGTATGTCACAGTACATGTTGGCATTCATGGTTCCCTCAGTGAACTGTACCTCCCCAGTGCCGGAAGCACTCATGCAGCCCCAGACAATGACACTCCCACCACCATGCTTGACTGCAGGCAAAACACATTTGTCTTTGTACTCCTCACCTGGTTGCCACCACACATGCTTGACACCATCTGAACCAAATAAGTTTATCTTGATATCATCAGACCACAGGACATGGTTTCAATAATCCATGTCCTTAGTCTGCTCGTTTTCAGCAAACTATTTGCAGGCTTTCTTGTGCATTATCTTTAGAAAAGGCTTCCTTCTGGGATGACAGAGATGCAGACAAATTAAATGCAGAGCACTGACAGGCTGACCCCCCCCCCACCCCTTTAACCTCTGCAGTAATGTTGGCAGCACTCATATGTCTATTTCCCAAAGACAACCTCTGAGTATGACGCTAAGCACGTGCACTCAACTCCTTTGTTCGACCATGGCGAGGCCTGTTCTGAGTGGAACCTGTCCTGTTAAACCACTGTATGGTCTTGGCTGCAGCTCAGTTTCAGGGTCTTGGCAATCTTCTTATAGCCTAGGCCAGTGGTCTCCAAACTGAGGCCCGGGGGCCAGATGTGGCCCTTTGCTTGCTTTTATCCGGCCCTTGGAGCACTATTTAATTTACTGACACCAATGAAGGGGCACAGTTCCTCCCAATGACACCAACAATGGGGCCCAATGACACCAATGATGGGGCACAATTCCTCCTAATGACACCAATGATGGGGCACAATTCCTCCCAATGACATCAATGATGGGGCACAATTCCTACCAGTGACATCAATAATGGAGCATTATTCCTCCCAATGAAACCAATAATGGGCCACAATTGCTCCCCAAGGACACTTATGATGGCACACTATTTCTCCAATGACACCAATGATGGGGCACTATTCCTCCCACTGACACCGATGATGGGGCACTATTCCTACCAATGGTGAGGCGCTATTCCTACCAATGATGGGGCAATGTTTACACCAACTGATGCTGGGACATTTTCTACTCCTGATGGCCACAGTGCAGTCCCCCTAAAGTCTGGAAAACAATAAACTGGCCCTTTGTTTAGAAAGTTTGGAGACCCCTGGCCTAGACCATATTTATGTAGAGCAACAATTCTTTTTTTCAGATCCTCAGAGAGTTCTTTGCCATGAGGTGCCATGTTGAACTTCCAGTAACCATGTTAGAGAAGGAACATTTCTGCCAGTGGATTCTGGCTGCTTCCGCTGTGGTGCACACGTCTGTGCGCGTTCGCACGCGCCAGAAACGGCGCCAAACTGTGTTATTTAAACCCGGAGATCCCAGCAACAAGTGCTGCTCGTTCTACAGCATCCGTGACCTGTGAGCCTCAGCTCCTACTACCTGTTCCTGTGTTTGTTCTGCCTCCTGTTGACCCGGCTTGTCCTGACCTGCTGTTCTGCTGCCTGCACAGACCCCGGCTATCCACGACCATCCGATTGTCTGCTCCCTTGTACTTCTGCTGCCCATCCGTTAACGAACCTTGCTTGGACTTGACTACCTATTTGCCTGATTCTTTTGTACCTTCCTGCTTGCCTGTTGCCAACCCAGCCTGCACGACCATCCTTCTACCTGCACGTCTTCTGGAGCCTCACAACATCATCAGTGACCATCCAGCCCTCGTGCCATCCCGCACTCTTGGACCTCTGTCCACTCTATCAGGGGTCCTTGAATCGGGTGTGCAAGAGCGGTTGTTTCCTGCACAAGACAGACTCCACCATCAGGTTCGTGACAGACCAGTATGAGAGAGTGAAAGCAATAACACCAAATTTAACACGCCTGCTCCCCATTCACACCTGAGACATTGTAACACTAACGAGTCACATGACACTGGGGAGGGAAAATTACTAATTGGGCCCAGTTTGAACATTTTTACTTAAGGGTGTACTCACTTTTGTTGCTAGCGGTTTAGACATTAATGGCTGTGTGTTGAGTTATTTTGAGGAGACAGCAAATTTACACTGTTATACAAGCAGTACACTCACTACTTTACATTGTAGAAAAGTGTCATTTATTCAGTGTTGTCACATGAAAAGTTATAATAAAATATTTACAAAAATGTGAGGGGTGTACTCACTTTTGTGAGATACTGTATATATTATTGTGATTTTGTATCTGTCACATAATCATACAAAGTACACAGATAGAATAAATGCGTAAAAACTGCCATATATTACACTGACATATATTTCAACAAAGTATACTAACATCATAGTGCTTTATCATGTTTGTTGCTGAAGAACAATAGCGTATTGCCAATATACAGCATAAACATATTAGGTGCAATCGTATACAATCATAAACTGAATAAATACAAAATGCAAAAGTTCAAAATTCATAAATGTGAATGAAAATAGTCCATAGTGCAGTGTTTTCAGTAGTAATAAGAAAAAAAGGTCCAGAAATGCTGATAATCTTGAAAATCTTGTATAGATGGTGCTCAAAATGTTCAATCACCAACATCAAGTGAAATAAAGGCTTAATTGAGTGAATGGGCTCCGTTACAGTAGCATAAACGCATAAGTAGGAAAACTGACCACAGATCTGCCTGAATTTGTAGGAGGAGTCTCGCTTCATAAATATCTGCACTCAACCCACTCACCTCGTCAACATTGCCTTTCACGTTACCCCACCCACCGATCCCTTTAACTCTTCTTTTTCTGATTACTAATTACTTCTTAAGTATGCCCTCCTTTTAGGCATACTGACCATGTAACCAATCCCCAATCAGCACAATCCAACAAACAAATCTAAATAAAGTGAAATCTGCTACAAATATGCATCACCCAATCGCAAGTGTTTTCACTCAACGTAATATAATTAATAAATGTTCTACTGAATATAAAAACATCCACAGTGTGTGCTGTATTACTCTCAAACAAAAAATAACTGATAATCCTGTGATACAGTGATCAGAATTAATGATTATATATAATCCTACAGAGTGGCCAAATATCAATCAAAAATCCACAAAGAAAAACAAACAATTCTGAACATGCTGGTCCACCAAATTGTGCAAAGAAACTGTCACAGATCATCTGGGGAGCTGATTTGTGTCTTACTGGTTGCATACGTTTTTACCTTTGCGGCTGTAAGTCTGCTGGCAGCTGTGGCTCCACAAGCTTGTGCTCTACTCTTGCTGCTCTGACTAGCATCTATGGGTGACGCCGGCTTTACCTGATGGTTAATATACCTTCCTTCCTACTACTTCTTGTCCAGACTCCCATGTTTCTCCCTATTTACATTCCACACAGACCAGGTTCTGGTTGCTTGAGCAACATTTGTTCTTGAGCCCCTCTTGTGCTATATTCCTTATCTGACTGCTCGTGGACTGAACTCTTGTGTACCGACTCGGCTAGTTCTCTTGATTACATTTGCCGGCTGACCGCCCTGACTATGGCTCATTATTTGGCTCTCCTTTTGCTCCCCCATCCATGCCTGCACTGTGTCTTCGGGTACTCTCCTGGCGAGCAGGGTGAACCTGGGAGTTGTGACTTGGGGTCAGCATACAACTAAGCCCAAACTCCAGTGAGGGGGTCCCCAGCAGAATGCCGGCTAGCCCTTAGACTCCATGCCCTGGGGGATCCCGTGTCACCTGCTCGCCTGTGGGCTCACACCTGCATCACTGTGACAGAAACTTTCCAAAGTGCAAGTGCTCTTCCACCAGTGTGCTCTGGCCACTCAACTCATATTTTAACCTCTATTTTACAAGTGGGTCAAAATCAGCAGTTCCCCTCTGGGAATAATCAAGAGATCTGTCTGGCATGCTGCTGGTGTACTGCTCCTCTGTATCTCTCACTCCTCCCTGTTAGCTCACCGAGCCTCATGTGTCAGGTATAAGGAGGAACAAAATGCAAGATCTAGTGCTCTCCGTTTAAAATGTTATTTCTCCAAATAAGGCAAAAGATAAAATATTCACATACATAGATAGCACTTATGCAGTGCGGGCTTTCCAGATATCAAACAATTCTCGTATAACAAGATGGCCGTGGGATGACATTGACAGATTGGCTCCGCCTCCTGCCTCCCTTCGCTTTCCTGAACTATTTCCAAGGGACTTCTAGTGCAAGTGAATAAGCAATCAGAACAGTGCTCAAGTGACCAGGCACAGCGACAAGTAGATTCACATCTCAGCAGAACAACAGGCTACCATTACAGCAGCATAAATGCCTGGGTATGTATGGAATCCATCAGGGATCAGTATGGCAAGAGATAAATAAAGCTCACCAGGAGCCAAAAAAGTTCCTCATGGTATAGTAGGTTTACTTGTCAAGAGCAAGTAAAATCACATAAAAACAGTGTTCGTTGCTGTGGACAGGATGGACAAGAGGTTCACCTGAGAAATAAAACAGTGAGTTAAAAAAGTTTGATGTTGTATAAGGATCAGGGGCATGCAGTTATTCTGATATACTCCTTTGGGAATTGAAATATTCTCCATTTTCTTTAAATGCAAACTGTACATTATTAGGCTACTTCATTTAAAGTGTTACACACAGTTTCCAGATGTTTGCAGAACAGTGATATGGGTTTGTCCCGGTTTTAGTTAAAGTGTTACACACAGTTTCCAGATATTTGCAGAACAGTAGTATGGTTTCTCCCGGTTTTAGTTAAAGTGTTACACACAGTTTCTAGATGTTTGCAGAGCAGTAGTATGGTTTCTCCCGGTTTTAGTTAAAGTGTTACACACAGTTTCCAGATGTTTGCAGAACAGTAGTATGGTTTCTCCCGGTTTTAGTTAAAGTGTTACACACAGTTTCCAGATGTTTGCAGAACAGTGATATGGGTTCTCCCGGCTTATTTATACTTTTTTGACACAGTTTGAAGATGATTTTAGAACAGTTATATGGCTTCTACCGTTAATTAATACTTTTCAGACACAGTTTGAAGATGGTCCACATCCACCTCCATTTTTGATTTTTTTATGTTTTGATTTTTTTTAAAATGCTTTAGTTATTTCCCTGTCCCCATTTCTTTGTAGGGCACTTGTCCCACCCTTACCCCCATTTTCCTTCCTTTTGCAGACCTCTAGGACTTTCCTGGACTTTTTTACAGCAATAATTACCAGAACCCCGGACCCGAACCCGGACTTTTTTTGAAAAGTCCGGGTTCGGGTCCGGGTCCTGGACACCCCAAAGTTCGGTACGGACCCGAACTTTACAGTCCGGGTTTGCTTAACACTAATTATTTTCCAACTCCAATCCTCATTAACCTCTTCATAGCTGCACTATAGCTGATTGACGGCTACATCGAGGATCTCCTTTGCCGGGGCACCATCAACTGACGTGCGCCCCTTTGCGCACTCCCCGCGCACCCTCGCAGCTCGCACCGCACGCTGTGTAAACGTGCTCGTGGGTCGGTTTCTCGTTCTGTGAAGGGGGACATGACAGATCTACTGATCCCTGTGATCGGGATCAGTTAGATCTGTTATGTCCCTGCCATCCCAGCCCAGCCCTCACACAGTTAGAACACAATGAGGGAACTCAGTTAACCCCTTGATCGCCCCCTTAGTGTTAACCCCTTCCCTGCCAGTGACATTTATACAGTAATCAGTGGCTATTTAAATTTCTGATCGCTCTATAAATGTCATTGGTCCCAAAAAAGTGTCAAAAATGTCCAACATGGCCGCCGCAATGTCGCAGTCCCCATAAAAATCCCAGATCAATATAATTTTTGAGCAAGGGAGTGCAAACCAATCACTATACGCCTATTGCAATTTTTTTTACCAAAAATATGTAGAAGAATATATATCAGCCAAAACTGAGGAATACTTTTTTTTTTTTGGATATTTATTATAGCAAAAAGTGAAAAATACTGTTCTTTTTTTCAAAACTGTCGCTCTTTTTTTGTTTATAGCGCAAAAAATAAAAACTGCAGAGGTGATCAAATACCCCCAAAAGAAAGCTCTATTTGTGGGGGGTAAAAAGACATCAATTTTGTTTGGGTACAACGTCGCACGACCGCGCAATTGTCATTCAAAGAGTGTCAGTGCTGAAAACGGAAAATTGGCCCGGGCAGGAGGGGGGTTTAAGTGCCCAGTAAGAAAGTGGTTAAACACTAAGGCCCCTTTCACACTGGTTCACCTCAAAACTGCCAGTAAAATGCTGAGCGCTTTTGCGGTGCATTTGAGGCATTTGCAGTGCGATTTTTTAAAGGACACATGACTCAAAAACTGTTCCAAAAACGCTGAAGGGCATTTTTGAGGCTCTTTTGAAGTGCTTTTGAGGCATTTTTGATGTGCTTTTCAGATGCTTTAGAGACGCTTCCAATTAATTTCAATGGAGAGGGGCATTTTGGGGTGTTTTTTTAGCTCTCCAAACATGCTCCAAAGATGCTGCATGCAGGATTTTTTTCACCACACCGTCCCAGTGTGAAAGCATTCATTGATTTTAATGGGAGCCATTTTTTTTTAGCTTTTCAGGCACCTTGTTTCACGCAAAAGCACTTGAAAAACTTAGTTGGAAAGGGCTCCAGCGGGTCATTTTTTTCAGGCTTCCCAGCACATGCACAATGGTTCTAGAATGGTTCTGTCCCAGAAGAAGAAAGTTTAAAATAAAGAAGTACCTGTAATAAAGAATGCAAATACTGCCTGTACTGCCAAACACCACTCCAGTAAAGAGGAATCGCCTACTAGACTTCTGCAGAAACTAACACTTTCTGGGAGTATTGATCGCCTGTATCCTCCTGCCAACTGAAGCAATAGTAGAGAACAGATAAGGGTGCAGGAAAATGTTAAAACTGGAAGTATTTGTTACAAACGAAGATAATATTACACTCACATGAAATTAGAAGCCTCTGGACTCAGTGGCATCCACAAAGACACCAGGATTTCCCTGTCACCACCAAACTGTCAGCTCAAAACACCAGTATTGGCTTGCTGGACCCACTTGGAGAGCTGTCAAACAAAGGGGGTTGAAAAGGGGGGGGGGGGGCATGGCCCGAAATGCATTGCCTCTCTGCTCATACACATACCTCCAACATATCTACAAGGCAGTCACTAATGCTGCTGTTTGACAGCCTGGTGGTGACAGGGAAATCCTGATGCCTTTACATCATAAAGTGTTTGTAAACCCTTACATATACCCAGTGAAGTTACTCACAGAGGTGAAGTCTTCTCTTCTCTACATCCATTCAAAGTGCTGAGCTTATAAAGCTGTTCTCAGAAAAAGGGGGCTGAGGACTGAAGTCTTACTCTGCAAAGCTCATTGAGGAGAGTTCTGAGAGCTGATTGGAGTTTCCTCAGATCTGAGCCTGTCAATAAGCTGGAGACCCCTCCCCTGTCACCTTTTTCTCTTGGTGCCTGGAAAACTT
>BLSH010517351.1:581372-599810 GCA_018402905.1 Glandirana rugosa | reverse complement strand
GGGAGGCCTAATGCCAGCACCATAAAATTTATTACAAACCCCTGTGACACTAACCAAAAAGGGAATTATTATAACCCCTATACAAGCAAGTGTGCATATCATTTTCAGGATCACCAGGATGGGTGTATGACAAATAATGTGCCCGTGCAATTTTCTATTTGTTGTAAGGAACAAAGTGTACATGACTTTGTAAAATATAGTATCAATGCAGGGCATTATCAACTCCTTTTCAATCTTTAGAAAAACGAGAACACAAACAATTCAAACGTTTGAGATGTAAAAACTGTAAATTTTATGGGAAAGTATAGAACCTTTTTTCATTCGACAAACCCATTACGGGACGTAACTATGATATAAAATGTTTCAGTACATGTGAAACAAGGAATGTTGTTTATCTTTTAACGTGCCCGTGTAATAAACAGTATGTGGGTAGGACCACTAGGACTTTTACTATACGTGTGAACGAACATATCCCCAATATTATTAAGGGAAAAACCAATCACAGTGTCCCCAAACATTATTTAAAATACCACGACCGTAATCCGGAGGGCACTCTCTACCAAGTAATCGATAAATATGTTCCTCCCTGGAGAGGTGGGTGGAATAAGAGAGGAGTGTCCCAGTTAGAAACATCCTGGATCTACCAGCTTAAGAGTTTTCATCCATATGGGATGAATGTGGAATGGGACATCAATTCGTTCATCAATAAAGCTTAATATGTTCTTTTCTATTACGACCATAAAATGGCCCCTTTTACTACGTTTTTGAAGAATTTTTAGATATATTATTCTGCTTTCTACTTTATAATTTTAGAATATGATCTAATATTATCCCCTTTCCAATGTTGGCTCGATTTACACCTGTTTTATGTTGTTTCTTAATTTTAGGAGTCTTATTAATCTTTTTTAATCTTTTTTACTATTTTATTAACACCTTTATTTAATTTACCCAGTGATAACTACTATATTCACCTTTTATCTTGCTTAATTTGTCTTAAGTGTAATTCGCATTTCTATTTAATATTTTAATGCCTTTTACTGTATGACGCAAGTCTCATTTCTTTGGTCAATCTGGCTGCCTATATTATATTATTATATTAGCTAGTAGGTATATTATTACTTTAATCAGATCCATTCCCTGTGCGGGTTTTTAATATTAACCAAATGACATTTTATTTCCTGGTGATTATTTTAGGGTAGCATCTCCAATATGTTTATTCACTATAAAGAACACTCTTTCCAAATCATGGGCATCAATTTATTTGATTGCCGATATATATACTTTATATTCGTTATATTATCACATTCTAAGCACTACGTCACTTTTCGATGCACACGTATGCCATCTGTTACACCATACCACTTATTTCTATGTCCTCCACTAATGACTATGTTCTTAAATTTTTCACCCCCCCTTTTTTTCTGCCCCGTTTCCTGATCGTATTAGGTGGTTTGTTTTTGGTCTTTTAATCTACAGGCTCTGCTTACAGTTAACCTGTGATAGTGGAAGTGTAATACTTTTCTTCCGCTATGTGGCTTAAGCGTCACGTCATTTCCGGCGGAACTCGGACGTTCCTCCATCACGTCCTGTCTAAGAGAACCAGATGTCATTTCCGGGACGAGGCATTCACATCGCGTCACTTCCGGCACGATGCCGATGATTCATGGCGTCCCAATTAGTTCAAACCTTTCTACCCGGAATTGTTTCCCCCTATTAACATGTGCACCGCATAGGACATAGCTACTTTTTTATTATCAAGGCCTTCATAATCTTGGGTATTACACTATTTAATCATACTGAGCCGGTTGATTCTAGTCTTTTCATTTACTTGATTCTGAATTTTTCTCATATAGACAAAAAAGAAGGCGTGGAACGCACGCCGCCGGCGCCATTTTGAGGCCCGGAATGTGACTTCCGTTTTGCGGCCCCCTACAGGGGGCCAATTGTTACTATGATCATACTCTATAAATGACATGTCTGGCAGGAGGAGGAAAACCCCAGATGACGGCCTATTGAGCCGAAACGCGTCGGTTTCCTCCATCTCCTGCCTTATCTAAGAGCTCTTATTTTTACTTTGAATATGTGAGTATTTTTAATCCTTCACTTACAAATAAATCCTTGTCCAAACGATATCACACGATTGTGGTTGTTTCTCTCCTATTTCAACACATACGTTGCGGATTGGATCCTTTTCCTGGATGTGAGTCGAGAGAAGTCGGAGACGTGTTCCTCCTCACCAAGTGTTCACCCAGGCCCAAAGGCATTCCAGTTCCCCAGGATTACCCCTTCATTGGCACCAGAGGTCCTTCACTGACACCAGAGGCCCCTCCAGGAATTAGAGGTCCCTCATTGGCATCAGAGGTCCCCCAGGAATTACAACATCGGTTCCACGCGATCTAAGGAGCAACTATCCAGTTGGGATTTAAAAACACCCGCGTATATACCACTACCTTCTGGTAAGCCCCCATCTATCTATTTATCTCTATATCGGAAATACTCCAGAGATATGCTGCTATATGGTTGAACTATCTTCATCATATTATAAAGGACTACCTTCTGAATTTAATCTAACATAAGCGCTGCATATGTGTTTTCCGCAATATTTGAACAATCTAGATCTGTTGTTTATGCGTGCTGCCATTTTAATCTAATTTTTCAATTATTTATGGACATTTATTTAACTTAAACTATAATAATTCATTTTTACATATTAGTGAGCGCGGGATTTTATTGTTTTATGAAAAGAAGATCGACAATTTTGCAAAAAAACCCAAATTTCTTACTTTTTGCTAAAATACAAATCCAAAAAAAATACAAAAAAACATTTTTTTCATCGGTTTTGGCCGATTTATATTCTTCCTCATATTTGTGATAAAAAAAAATCGCAATTGGCATTTATTGATTGGTTTGCGCAAAAGTGGCCTTGTTTACGGATGATGAGAATTCATTTCTGGGGTTTTTATTTATTTATTTATTTTTTACTAGTAATGGCGGTGATCTGTGATTTTTAGCGGTACTGCGATATTGGGGCAGACATGTCGGACCATTTTGACACTTTTTTGGGACCATTGGCATTTATACAGCGATCAGTGCTATAAAAATGCACTGATTACTGTGTAAATGCAATTGGCAGTGAAGGGGTTAACCTGCAGGGGCGCGCTAAGGGTTAACTCTGTTCCCTGGGCGTGTTCTAACTGTGTGTGGGCTGCCCTAGCAGGGGAAGGGAAGTGATCACAGCTTCCATGTAGAGGAAGGCTGTGATCACAGCCCTTCCCCCTCTCACAGAACGGAGGTCCGTGTTTACTTACACGGACCTCCGTTCTTTCAGTGCGGGGGGGCATCGTGGGTGAATTAAAAGTGGGGTGGTTATGGTTTCCCCAAGTTTATTTGTAACTATATATTAATTGCCAATTCCTCTCATTCGTTAAACTACTAAAACTCTGATAACAGTAATGATAGTAGTATGATAGTAAGATTAGCTTATATCTCTATATATAAAAATAATCAATCACTCTACTTCAATAAAGCAAAGATTACATTTATTATAAGGAAAAACAGAAATGCTAACATAAAAACGCTAAGAAAATATCATAGAGCCTATAACATAAATAACATAAGGTGATACTTAGGCTGTCCTCGAGATGGTGTTCTGGCTGGCCTGATGGTAGATGAGAGAGAGATATGGGGTTCCTTGGCCTTTTTAAACCCATTCATACATCATCCACACACACCCGCCCAACGCCGGCCTACTTATGCATTCTGTCCAATGGTGACAGACTTCCTTTCCTTGAGTCTGTCCCTAGGACGCATGCCTGGATTGTCCACTAGAGGCAGTATATGTCCATTTATCACTCACAGCTGACCCATGATCATTTGGGGTCAGCTGGTCCCTTTGATGTCACGTAATCAGGAACTGTTAATTTACACCTCTGCAGGAGATCTCCTCTGGCTTTCTCTACCACTACACCTCATTGCAGGGGTGTATGGATATTTCCTGGAAGGATATGGCTATTTACCAACACCCCACTGTGTCAACTTGTCCAGATGTCTTTCGTTCCGACACAGTGACTAGACAACTTTGGCCTGTCATATCCGTAACACTCCAGAACTATGATATTAAATCAGGTTGCCATCCAACATAATCCGCTTCGGGCCTGAAGGGCACATACCACCCTTCTTCAGAGACAGCCTCCGTGGCAAAGTCCATAAATGTCTTCACATGTTGTGCTTCATGTGCCGCTTTGCCTGAAGGGCAAACACCTCCCTTCCTCTGGAACAGCTCCAATGGCACAGTCCATAAATGTCTTAACATGTTGTGCTTCCCAACATGTGCGACTGTCACGTACCTGACGGTGGAGTCTGTCTTGTGCAGGGAACAACCGCTCTTGCGCACCCGATTCAAGGACCCCTGGTAGTGGAGACAGAGGCCCAAGAGTGCGGGATGGCACGAGGGCTGGAGGGTCACCGAAGATGTAGCGATGCTCCAGGAGACGTGCAGGTCGAAGGATGGTCGTTCAGGCTGGGTCGGCAACAGGCAGGCAGGAAGGTACAAAGGATCAGGCAAAAGAGTAGTCAAAGTCCAAGCAAGGTTCGTTAACGGGCGGGCAGCAGAGGTACAAGGGAGCAGACAATCGGATGGTCGTGGGTAGCCGGGGTCGGTGCAGGTAGCAGACAGCAGGTCAGGACAAGCCGGGTCAACAGGAGGCAAAACAACACAGGAACAGATATCAGGAGCCGAGGCTTACAGGTCGGGAACGCTGTAGAGCGAGCAGCACTTGCTCTCAGAAATCTCCAGGCTTAAATAGGCCCATTTGGCGCCGTTTCCGGCGCGTGCGCGTGCACGGGCGCGGGAGCGCGCGAACGCGCACGGGAGCGCGCGAACGCGCGCAAATGTGCGCACCACCGCGGAAATGCCACAATTTGGCCAGTAATTGTTCCTTTCCTAACAGCGACTTTGCCTGAAGGGCACACACCTCCCTTCCTCTGGAACAGCTCCTATGGCGCAATCCATAAGTGTCTTATCATGGGTTTCCCAACATGTGCCGCTTTGCCTCTGGGTGATACACCTACCACCATTCTTCAGCAACAGCTTCCATGGCACCATTCTGTGTTATCTCCTTCCTTGTCTCTTCATGAGGGGTGCAATATAGGCCAGGGGTGTCCATTCACTCACCATTCACCAATTTAAATATTTACCAACAGCGGGTAGCCGGTGGCGATCGAGTCCACCACACCCGCTCCCTGGCCCCCCGAACACAGTGAGCGCGCGCGCGCGCTCTCACAGTGTACGATCTCGCAGCCGCCGTCGTATGGCGGCGGTTTGCAATATCGAGCCACTTTGTCGCCGTCAACCTGCGATTGACGGATGGCAAGTGGTTAAAGGGAACAGCCACTCATGACATCTGCAATATTGATGATGGCCTGCGGCGTAGCAGATGTCATGAGTGGCTGTTCCCCTGGCTGGCTACAGGTGGAAGAGAGGAAGCAGCAGTGCAGGAACAGCAAGGATAGACAGCGGCCTAGCCAAAGGTCAGGGCCACAAGCAGACAGGGACAGACGGAAGAGCACGCCAAGGTCCGGGTATCAAGCAGATAGGAGAAACAGAGAAAAAGCCGAAGGTCAGTAAACGGAAATATACTCAGAGCATAAGACAACAACAACCATGCACAAAGCCAAACACACACAACATTGATCGGCAAGGAGACTTTGCAGCACATGGTCTTAAATAGTGTTTCCTTAATTGGAGACTGAGAGGAGATTACTTAGCCCAGAGGTTGGTGATGAGCATGGCTTCTAGGCTGACACAACCAAGAGGTAAGCTAACAGACAGGACATGAATGTACTATGTGTTCATGACACTTGTATTCATTTTCCATTTTAACTAGGACGGGGCACATTTTTACCTCTGTATCCACAGTACCACCCTGTGGTGGTACAAGCAAAACTAATTTCATTAATCATTGCCTAGGTGACATGGTCTGAAGCCACAGGTATGTGTTTTTGTTTTCTTTTTTTTATACATTTTATGATGTGTTTTAAAGCGGATGTAAACCCTCCATATGCCCAGTGAAGTGAACACCCTAAGATGATACACAGGAATAAAACAAATCTCCCTATATAAGTTTTACATGTACAGTATATCTGCTCTCTTCATCTGTAAATATCCTTTGAAAGTGCAGATCATGTTAACATTTTTCTCTTCCTGGTTACCTCTGGGAGTGGATACACCCCTATGTCAATCTCTACATTGGCTGCCACTCAACCAACGTATTAAATTCAAGATCCTAACAATAACTTATAAATCAATTCACAACCTGCACCCCAGCTACATCACTAACCTGGTCTCAAAATACCAACCAAATCGATCTCTTCGCTCCTCCCAAGACCTCCTGCTCTCCAGCTCCCTTGTCACCTCATCCCACGCTCGTCTCCAGGACTTCTCCAGAGCCTCTCCCATCCTCTGGAATGCTCTACCACAATCTGTCCGACTCTCTCCTAGTTTGTCTACCTTCAGACGATCCCTGAAAACTCATCTCTTCAGAGAAGCCTATCTGGCTCCCACCTAACAACTGTACATATATCTTCTCTATTAGCACATCCCCCACAGTTATTACCTCTTGTATCTCTTGACCTTCCCTTTTAGATTGTAAGCTCAAACGAGCAGGGCCCTCTGATTCCTACTGTATTTAAGTGTATTGTATTTGTACTGTCTACCCTCAAGTTGTAAAGCACTGCGTAAATTGTTGGCGCTATATAAATCCTGTATAATAATAGACATACAGCCAAGAAAGCTGATTGGGGGAAAGGCACACACCCCCTCTCCTCATAGGCAAAGGAAGAAAGCAATGGGCATAGCTCTGCTGTTAAACAACAATCAATGTGCTAATCTATTTATAGCAACCTCCCCGCCACACACTTCTATTTCCCAACTCAAAGATCATGTGACAACTTATCACGTTGCTAACAGAGCTACAGTATCTCACAAAAGTGAGTACACTCTCACATTTTTGTAAATATTTTATTATATCTTTTCATGTTACAACACTGAAGAAATGACACTTTGCTACAATGTAAAGTAGTGAGTATACATCTTGTATAACAGTGTAAATTTTCTGTCCTCATAAGATAACTCAACACACAGCCATTAATGTCTAAAACGCTGGCAACAAAAGTGAGTACACCTCTACGTGAAAATGTCCAAATTGGGCCCCATTAGCCATTTTCCCTCCCCGGTGTCATGTGACTTGTTAGTGTTACAAGGTCTCGTGTGAATGTGTTAAATTTGGTGTTATCGCTCTCACTCTTACATACTGGTCATTGGAGGTTCAACATGGTACCTCATGGCAAAGAACTCTCTGAGGATCTGAAAAATAGAATTGTTGCTCTACATAAAGATGGCCTAGGCTATAAGAAGATTGCCAAGGCCCTGAAACTGAGCTGCAGCATGGTGGCCAAGACCATATAGCTCTTTAACAGTATTGGTTCCACTCAGAACAGACCTCGCCATGGTCAACCATTGAAGTTGAGTGCAAGTGCTCACTGTCATATCCAGAGGTTGTCTTTGGGAAATAGACATATGAGTGCTGCCAGCATTGCTGCAGAGGTTGGAGGGGTGGGGGGTCAGCCTGTCAGTGCTCACACCATACGCCGTACACTGCATCAAATTGGTCTGCATGGATTTCATCCTAGAAGGAAGCCTCTTCTAAAGATGATGCACAAGAAACCCTGCAAACAGTTTGCTGAAGACAAGCAGACTAAGGACATGGATTATTGGAACCATGTCCTGTGGTCTGATGAGACCAAGATGAACCTTTTTGGTTCCGATGGAGGAGAAAGGAGAGATGGAGAGAGTACAAAAACAAGTGTGTCTTGCCTACAGTCAAGCATATTGGTGGTAGTGTCATGGTCTGGGGCCGCATAAGTGCTGCCAGTACTGGGGAGCTACAGTTCATTGAGGGAACCATGAATGCCAACATGTACTGTGATATACTGAAGCAGAGCATGATCCACTCCCTTCTGAGACTGGGCCTCAGGACAGTATTCCAACATGATAACAATGCCAAACACACCTCAAAAATGACCGCTGCCTTGCTAAAGAAGCTGAGGGTAAAGGGGATGGACTGGCCAAGACCTAAACCCTGTGGGGCATCCTCAAACGCAAGGTGGAGGAGTGCAAGGTCTCTAACATCTACCAGCTCTGTGATGTCGTCATGAAGGAGGGGAAGATGACTCCAGTGGCAACCTGTGAAGCTCTGGTGAACTCCACCCCCAAGAAGGTTAAGGCAGTAATGGAAAATAATGGTGGCCACACAAAATATTGACACTCTGGGCCCAATTTGGACATTTTCACTTAGGGGTGTACTCACTTTTGTTGCTAGCAGTTTAGAAATTAATGGCTGTGTGTTGAGTTATTTTGAGGGGGCAGCAAATTTACACTATTATACAAGCTGTACATTCACTATTTTACATTGTAGCAAAGTGTCATTTCTTGTGTTGTCACATGAAAAGATATAATAAAATATTTACAAAAATGGGAGGGGTGTACTCACTTTTGTGAGACACTGTATGGAGGAAGAGACAGCTACGGAACTTAGTTCTTTGAAGAGAGATAAGAAAACACTGCAGATCTATGTGCCCAGCTCAAATTTAATAAATTAGGGTTACATCCACTTTAACAAGAGGAAAGGGAGCCACACTTCAAATTTTCTATTTAGATGCCAGGCCTACTTTAATACTTTAATTTTAGCTCATTTGTAGTTATAATTTTTATTTATGCCAGTTTTCAAGATAATTGTCCTTTAAAGTCTCACAAGTAGATAAAAATGCTTGTTATACTCCCCGGGACAGGGGTTGGGGGGAAAGGGTTTTTGGATGTACCTCCATTCTAGACCAAAGCCCCATTTGTAGGCATTTCTATGTGGGAGTTACATTTAGGACTGAAGTAATTTCAATTTGTATCCCTCTGCTTCCTCTTCTGGGCATAACAGTACACACAGAGGAGCCTACATGAACCCCTGACCCTCCTCCCCTGAAAACTACCAGACAATATGGAACACCTGCAGCCCTCCATATAATCATGCAGCCTTCTGCCTCCCCTGATCTCCTCTTTCAGTTTCTTCACAGTGGCAGGAAAGACAGAGCCTCCAACCACCAGCTATTCAGGGAAGAGAGAGTGGAGTAGTAACTGTTGTCTTGTGTTGTTTTGAATGACAGGGGCTGCCGAGTAGTGCCACATTTCGCTAAAACATACGTCCACAACAAAAAAAGCCAGCTACTAAACAAATCTCTCCCACTGACATGAAAAGTAGGTGGCATGTGTTTTTGTGAACAATGACTCTTCTCTCCAGCCTTCAACATTCACAGAATCACAGCAATGCAAGCCCAACAGTTTTCCTTTAACCCCCCCCCCCCCCAAAAAAAAACCCCATAAAATAAAAGGTAGCAAAATAGTGAGATAAAATGTAATACACCAACAAAAACACCCTCCTCAAATACATTTAAAATGATTAATTTTTCAAGAAGATTTCTCCCAAGCAGTTCATTGAGCAAAATCATTACTGGAAACATTGGCAATTTTTTGGCAAAATTAATTTTGCCAAAATCACTTCATGCATCCATAATCCTACTTCATTGTTTTCAATTGATAAAAAATGAGATACTTGTTAATATCAGACTGCACAAGTGGAAATATTAATGTAGTTTCTAGAAAAGTAGTTTTTCAGAAACAAGTAATGAATTTTAGTGCACTTAAATCTGTCTGATGCTGGCTCAGTACCTAATAATATCACAAATCAAATTCGGCATTTTCATCTCCTGGCAAGAAAATGCCAGCAACACATGTACTTTTCACACTTTTTCACATGTTGAGGTGAACTGTTATAAAGGATGTGTCTTCCATTCTGCATTTCTACATTTTCCCTAGCACATTATTTGTCAGAAACAGACATGTGGAGCTTTAAATAGGGAGTATTTTATTATTAACAGTGGTGTCATACCTTCTCCAGGGCTAACTGAGAAGAATGCTTGATAAATGATCCCCTAATTCACTTTGACAACCTTGTTTTCGCCATCATAAAATGTGTAGTATAAAAAGCACTTTTTCTCCGTTTTGAGATTTTACACTGAAATAAATAATAGGGCACTCACCTGATAAGAGGGAGCAATCCTTTAGAAAGTTTTCAAACTTGTTCTAGGAACTGTTTGATTACTATTCTTTGAAAAAAAAATGTTTTGATAAATCTAAGGAACAGAAAGTACTATATAGAGAGAGTCAATGTCAATGTATTAGTTGAGATTCTGTATCCATTGAATCTGCCCAAAACTATTTTTAAAATAATGGATACAATTTGAGTGGTGTCATGATTATGGAGTAGTGTTTTTTTAACTACATTCATGATACAGTTACTGATGGTCCTTTCCAAAAAACAGCATTTTGGAAAATAAATTTTCACATCAGGCATTGATCTTGCTCATAGGAGTGTGCATAGGGTATGCCATGTGTGCCCAGGCACATCCTAGTCACCCTGTACAGCACAGACTCCCCCTACTGTCCTGGCTCCCCCTACAGCTCTATCGGCTTCCCTCCTCTACTGCTAGCTGTTGGGATGTTTTGGGATGAGTGGGGGAAGGGGCCGGTAAATATGTAATTTACTGGCCCCTTCCCTTTCTGATTGAACATTGTGAGTGACCAGTAGTGTGAGATTTAAGCTTTGAGGTGTATACCCTAATGCAATAGGCTGCTCACACCTATAAGTTTTCTGCATTAAAAACCATTATAACAGCAAATCTCAGGTCTGCATTTTGGTTCAAAGATTTGTAGGGGGTCATCCCGGAAGCTTGCATTCCATCCAAATGTAGGCAGGGCCTAATCAGTATACCTGAAGATTGGTAGTAATCACCACATGGATTTATTTAAATGTTGTTGTTATAGTGTAGAGATGGAATAGGCACAAACAAGGTTGTAATGGCAATGGTATAACATACTGTATACTGTATATTGCAAACTATACAGTTCTTCAAGCAGAGAAAATATTTAGCATCAAGGCTATTTTCCAGCAGTGTTTTGATACACAACTACAGATCACAGGATGCCAAAGAAGCACTTCCCTTGAACACTCTTCCCTTGGCACACTGCAACCCCGCAAAGCCCCTGCAGATCCCCATATGCTAGTGGGGGTGGCTAGTGTTAAGCTGACAGAGGAGACACACTGTAACGGGAAATCTATTCTTTCCCTCCTCAAAAGGTACCTCTCCTTAATGCTTCCCTTACTCTCTCCCTATGCAGAATGGGCTTTGTCCCTATCTTACTCCTACACTGTAGGCACGCTGAATGACACTGAATATCCTTTTAAAGTATTTCTGTGTAAAAATTGTTACCCAAATCTCTTGGGGTTTTGGTATTTTGCTGTCCTCCCCAAGATGGTCACCTTGAATCCATAGCAAGGGGCGAGTCAGTCCTCAATGGTCTCCTGCCAGCCTGAAGAAATGGCACAGTACTACCTTCAGGTCGGTGGATATACTGCAGTCCAACACCAGACTACGCAAGTCTACGAAGGCTCAGTGTGCATGTGTGTCCAGAGCTATATAAGATTTCTGTCTATGGAGAAGTAAACCGTGCATAGCATGTGATTCTGCTACAGAAGTAAGTAAGAAACTGAGGTTGGGGTTTTAGTGTAGGTTAGTTGGGTGGTGCAAGGGCGGATTTGAGGATTTTAGATTGAGGCCTAATTCACACCTATGCATTTTTAGTGCTTTTTTGCATTTTGCAGATTTGCACTACAGTCCATTTAACATGGTTTCCTATGGAACACGTTCTGTAGCGCAAATCAGCAAAATACAAAAAGCACTAAAAATGCATACGTGTGCTACAGTTGTCCTTTAGGCCTCATACACATGGGTGTATGTTTTTAAATAAGCAAAACGGGTCCAGCGTCAGGGAAAAATCTGCATTTTTTTTCCGGCATTTTGCATCAGAGTCAATGAGCATTAGTGAGCGTCAGCGTCAATAGGCATTTTTAAACAAAAAATATTCCTCTGCTATTTTTTAACCAGAAAGCGTTGGCATCAAAAAATGCCGGTTAACGCCGGTACGGCGTTAGTGAGCGTTTTGCGACGCCCTTTACTGCTCAAAAACATCAGCGTTTTTAGAGGGCCATTGAATAACATGGAGAGCTGCAAAAAACGCCCAAAAACGTGGAGTCAAACAACGCCCATGTATGAGGACTTAAAGTGGTTGTCAAGTCATGACAACCACTTTAAACTACAGGTAAGCCTACAATAAGGCTTACCTGTAGGTCCAGGAAATATCTCCTAAACCTGTACGGTTTAGGAGATATCCCCTGTATCTGCATGTGCTGAAGTCATCAACACATGCACACTGAAGAATCGGCACTGGGTGCCATTTCTTCTGTATTGGTGATGTAAATGATGGCTTCCATGCACATGCACGGGAGTGACGTCAGCGCGGCTCCGCCAATCACAGCGCTGGAGCCCGCTCTATGATTGGATGGAGCCGCAGACCCGGAAGAACAATGTCGCCTGTCACAGCGGTGTGCCGAGACCGCTGCAACAGCTTTGTTCCAAGGTAAGTGTTTCATAATGAGCTAGTATGCTCTGCATACTAGCTCATTATGACTTTGCTTTGCATGTTTTTTTGGGACGGCTTTACAACCGCTTTAAAGTTTACTATATGCAAACAGAACTCAGTGGCACTGATAAAAAAAAAATGAGCATGCTGGTCTTGTTACAGTGGTGGCTGACCTTATTAACAGTGCAGAACCACCATGTCTCTATATACAATACTAAATGTTAGCATAAGCAATACGCTATGTTTCAAGAGAGAACCACTATGTTCCCGAAGACTGCAGTATGTTTCTAGAAGCATACACATACTGCAAGGAACTGCTATATTTAGTCAGACAGAACTTCCCTACCACTAAACAACGGGTTTCAGTTTAGCATCTCTATACCAGTAATTTGACAGAAATCCACACCTTCAGCCATGTAAATTGGATGATTAACTTCCTGGCACTGTAGGCTTGGATTATGCAATTAGAACAGGGTGGTTCCACAAACTTTCACACCTTCTATCTTGTTCCTAGAAAATCAACTGCTGCCTTGACACATCCAATGATGATTGGGTTAATGAGTGCCCTTGTATATATAAATGGGTTTTGTTTCTGACACTCATTATAACTGAAGAAACTGCTTGAATAAGCCGTGAAATGTCTTCAACACTACAGAACATGCCCAGCTGAATGTAACTAACTGCTACTAGTTACACCATGACCTGGATTGATGAACACCTTCACAGACAACTGACATCACTGGTTGTGTAACAGAATTACCTTACTAATTCATGCAAGCAAAATACATACTGAACCTTTCTACAGGTCTGAATAGGGCAATGTTTTCCAAGGCATGTTTGTCCACCAGAGAAATCCTAGAATGTGGTACATTAAACAAGAATAGTAAGCACCTTCAGGTTCTAGCATGTTTCTCTCCTCTGTTCTCCAGGCTCGTTTTTTTATTGTCTTGTCTATTTTCCTATCACACACCTTTCTGGCAAACAATGCTCATGTAAAGTTGGATGCTGCAGCGATTACCAGCTGGATCCTGGAAATGTCATACATGTGTACATATTCACCAGCACACCGTGGATCACAGTCCAAAGTTTCTTTATTATAGAGAGATCACATCACAGAAAAGTGCAATGTTTCAGAGCCGCGCAGGACCCCTTCGTCAGGCAAGTGACCACATGCCTGACAAAGGGCTCCCCTTGCACTCTTCTGTGATGTGATCTCTCTATAATAAAGAATCTTTGGACGGTGGTGTCGAATATGTACAGTATGTCGGTTTTTTACTGCACCATCTTTGTGGTTGCTATTCTGCCCCCCACCTTCTCGCTCTCTCCTGTGTGCTAATATTGGCCAATGTGTCCTTGTTAAAAAATAGAAAGCCACATGAGGGAGGAAGGAGCATGATGAAATCCAGTGACCATTGACGTTGAATCCTAATGCATTACAAAGTTTCAGGTTGCCCAGCACTCAATAGAGGAATAGACAGCTAATGGTACCTGCCATCTATGATAAGTAAGGTTGTTTATATCCTACAGGTTCACTATATGCATGCAAAATGCACTCCAGTGAAATCAAAATGCTACTGATAAAAAGAAGCATAAAAAAGCCTTTAAATGCACAGTAAAAAGATGTATTTTTAAGCACAGAAGTGTTATTGAGCCCTAAAATACTTATTTCATCACACTCTGGCATGTAAAGACTGAAAAGAATTGTTTAAGTCAATATTGATCCTAGAAGGTAAGCTTTGATAAGATTAACTTAGCATGAAGGTGTAATGTTTTGTTTGCAATATTCAGGTAGATGATAAAGTACTTCTGCTGTGCAAAAAAAAAAGCTAAATATTTGTGGAATTCCAAGTCCCCCTCCACAGAAACAATAAACTTAACCCTCTGACTGCATATAGATCACCTTTCTGAAGATTTATTTTAGACAATATTTTTTAATTGGAAAACATACACTAAACTTGCTGCATATAACAATTTGACAAAGAACACCTACAAAAATCTTATATCAACACGTTCTTTTTTCACAACGATAATCAGAAAGTGTATGTTATTTTTAAGATCACAAACATAACCACAGGGTTTTTGGTGCAAAAGCAAAGCTAAATCTATTATTATCAATGCCCCCTTAGTTACAAAATATCTTCAACATTCTCTCATTATCCCATCTCTTCCCACCAATTTAAATTGTATCTAAATCCATAAACAACATTTTATTACATAGCAGCTTACAAATCCTTGACTGCATTAGTTTTCTGTTTTTAGTTTTATTTTCCTTTATTTTCACCTTGTGATCCTGCAAGTATCACACTTCCTCTCTTAAAAGAGAAGCATGTTTTTTTGTTCAGATTCATACTTACCTAGGTGGATGCAGCATTGGTCCAATGCTGCATCTGTCTCCTGGCTCCTCTACACTGAGAACTAAGTGATCGAACATCACTAATTGCTCAGTTCTCACAGCTCCCCGAGTAGTGACAGTCAGCAGCCTCTCCCAAGCTCATTGGAGCGCTGGGCTGTGGATGGGGCAGAAGCGGCTGGCTCAGGCTCTCAGTGGCTTG
The DNA here is from genome assembly GCA_018402905.1 of Glandirana rugosa. Lineage (NCBI taxonomy): Eukaryota > Metazoa > Chordata > Amphibia > Anura > Ranidae > Glandirana > Glandirana rugosa. Next base: position 584,672 of record BLSH010517351.1, on the reverse strand, counting down.
CTGAGAGGCTGAGTCCCATGTCAGTCCACCGATCTGGCGGATCCTAACTCCACGATCATGATGACGCCAAGCCTGGACTCTGTGATGTCAGCAGAAAGCGGATTTCAGCCCACTGTCTGCTGAAAACTGGTCACAGGAGTGCAGAACAAACTGCACTCCTGTGATCCACAGGAGAAGTACAGCCAAATGAGCTTTGGCTGCACTTCTCATTTAACCACTTCAGCCCCAGAAGGATTTACCCCCTTCCTGACCAGAGCACTTTTTGCGAGTCACACTAAGTCGCTTAAAATTGACAATTGCGCGGTCTTGCAACGTTGTACCCAAAGACGAAGATGAAGCACAGACCACGCATGCGTGAAACTAGTAGAGCTTTATTCTTGTATCCGTTTCTGGGACCTAAAGTGGTGTAACTTTACAATCATTAATGATAGAGTAATCTGTTCCAATGATTGATATTGGGTTTACAATGTAACCAGGTGTACTACTCCATGATATACTTCCCAGAAATATGTTTGTTATGGCTTACCCTTGACCCCCTGGGTCCTGGTGCACCTACCTAGTGGCCAGAACCCTTTGGGGATCAGTGGTGGCCAATGTGCGACCTTATTTACATGTCTTGTTGGTTATTCAAATTTTAAAGTTTATATTCCTATTGTGTGTCAAAGGCATATGTATACCATGGTGTAACAAATAAAGCTTATAAACTATATTTATTCAGCATGCCGTTAAAGTCCATTTTTTTTTTCAAAAATTCCCTATTGTAGAGCTGGAGGATATGCAGATATAAATGGACATTCGCCTATCCAAAGCAAAGTGCTCCCTTCACCTTCCGAACAGGGCAACCTGAAAAAAACTGAACACTGTGAAAGAGGCCTAAATGATAACTCTCTGTTGGGACACCTGTTCCAGTTCCAACTATCCAAGAAAATATTTCTTATTTATTCTCGTGTTTTGTCTTTGGGACAGGGAGTAAATCTCCCCAACAAGGCACAGATGGCAAAAAAAAAAATATAGGGGGTTTGACCCTTCCTTACTCTACCAATAATGTTTTGTCTATACATAATTTAATTTTCACCTGCAAGTTCCTACCTACAAACACTTTTTCGGAGCGTTCCTATACACTTTCTTTATGTACTATGTTCAAAAATGTTTTGCTGAGTTATGAATAGCTGCCATAATATCAGATTACAAAAATGTCAGCAAGCTGAATGAATCCGAGGAGGAATACACCTTCCTCTTATTAGTAGAGTTGAGCGAACACCTGGACGGTCGGGTTCTGCGGGTCCATCCGAACTTTGGGAAAAAGTCCGGGTTCGGCTTCCGGACGTTGCCCGAACGTTATCCCGGACCCAGAACCCCAGAACCCCAGAACAAGTCAATGGGGACCCGAACTTTTTTTTTTTTTTTTTTTTTTGTTTCAATAATTTTTATTGAAAAATGAGTCAATACATAGATAGTAGTTGTTTGAAACAAAACAAAACAATCTGTAGCAACAACATTTTGGAGTAACAGCATACATTTCAGTATTGTCTATAACAACCTAACTTAGAGCGTACATATAGTAATAAAAGAATGACATTTAATCTGTCACAGCTGCGTTTTCATGTTACTTAGGTTTCTTTAATTGGTCAGACATTGCCTTAAATGGATAGTTATGATTGCTCCCGTAAGACCGATTCCCCGATCTGTCGCCCCTAATGGGAACCTGCTGCGACAAAGGAGGGGAACCCGTCCCGCTAGACTCATAGATATCTGTCTATCAGTACCTTGTAATTTGTTAGTATCATTACAACATATCTTTTATTATGTACATGCCCTCAAATTCTGTAGACTCTGTTGCTCCCAATAGTTAATTTTAGAGGGATAGATGAAGGGAAAGGAGAGAGAGGAGAGAGGAGAAGAGAGAAAGAAAAAAGGTAGAAGATAAACATGTATCCTAGACTTATTGAGTATTATCAGTTTTAGCGTTTAACATGGGTTTCATACCATTGTATCCAAGGGCTCCACAAATGGGTAATTTTGGTGTTTGAATGATCAATAGTAGAAATCATAAGTTCATAGTCGCAGTGTAGTTGCACTGCTGCTATGATTTCCAAAATTGTGGGGATGTTAGTAGTTTTCCATTTCTTAACAACTTCTCGCCTAGCAGCTAATAGTATCTGTGTTGTGGTTTTCCTATGCCGTAGTGGGAGTTTTTGGATGTTTAAGTTTAACAGTGTCCCTGTCATTTGGGATATGATCTCAAACACTCCCATCCACATATTTTTGAGTTTGGGGCATTCCCAAAGAATGTGAAACAGAGAGCCTGTAGAACCGCATTTTCTCCAACTGGTGCAGGGGGTACGGGCATCAAATTTGGCTACTCGTTCTGGAGTGAAGTACCTCCGCTGTATGATGTTTTGGGAGATTTCCCATAGTGCTACACATTTGGTTGCCGAATATGTGGATGTGAGTGCCTGTTGCCATTCTGTATTCGAATATGATTTGCCTAGGTCTTTTTCCCATTGTGCGCTTGATATAGATTCTGTATGTATTGTTTTTTCTTGTAAAAGGTTGTAAAAAAGAGATATGCCCTGTTTCCCATTAGAACTAGTTGTGTAGTATTTAAATGCTTTCAAAGGAATGGGGGTTGTTTGTTAAACAGTGGGCTATCTGTAGGTATTGGAATTGCGAATCGAATGATATATTAAGTTCTGATTCTATTGTGGTTCGGGGTTTAATTGTGTTACCGGTCATCAAATCTGCAATATTTATATGATTTTGTCTTGTGCTTTTGGGTATTTTTATAAAAGGTATTAGGAGTTTAAGTGCCTCTATAGGGGTTTGAATGTGCATTGTTGGAATATTATTCCATTTAGTGGCTGTAAGCATGTGAAATGCCTTGACTGTCGCTAGGATTGTAGGTGGCATACTGTTGGTTGGTTTGTCTGAGGGTTTAAGGCTATATAGCCAGTTTTTAAGGTTTTTCCCGGGGATGTAATTTTTTTCTATTTCTCCCCATCTGGTTGTAGGTGATGTTTGAAACCATTCTCTCGTTTGAGCTAGTATGCATGCTGTATAATAGTCTGTGATGTCAACCAGACCTGACCCTCCGGCGGTCTTGTGTTTGATTAATCTACTTTTTGCAACTCGGGGCTTTTTCCCTGCCCAAACATAGCTTTGGAGGTAGGATTGGAGGGACTTTAGGTATTTTTTGGGAATGGGGATTGGTAGGGTACGAAAGATGTAGAGAAGCTGAGGAAGAGTGGTCATCTTAAATGCTGCTAAGCGCCCTAACCAGGAAAATTCGTGTTTCTTTAG
>BLSH010517351.1:539182-553104 GCA_018402905.1 Glandirana rugosa | reverse complement strand
CAATCTCGCTCTCGTTGTTAAGATCGAGATCTGGAGGAGACATTGCGTTTTGACGATTGGACATCTTAAAAAATTTACAGCGGTTACCTCTAAAATTAAACGTTTCAAATAGCGGCAAGGCGTTCGCCTGCGTTAAAACTTCGTACTGTACAACCCATAGTAAAATGAGCCGCATTGTAATAGAAAGTGTTATACCTTTTTTTAACCGGATTGAAATGACAAAATAAAAAATTGATTTTTTTGACTTAAAAAAGTTTTTTTTCGTGCGAACATTCTGGCGACGCGTTTATGCCACACTGTATTTAAAAAAGTTACTGGCGGTAAAATAATTAAAAAATTCTACAGGTTAGCAGTTTTGCGTTACAGAGGAGGTCTAGAGCTAGAATTGTTGCTCTCGCTCTAACGATCGCGGCGATACCTCACATGTGTGGTTTGAAGACTGTTTTCATATGTGGGCGGGACTTACGTATGCGGTCGCTTCTGCGCGCGAGCTCGGCGGGACGGAGCGCTTTAAATTTTTTTTTTTTTAATTATTTATTTTACTTTTTATTTTTACACTGTTCTTTAGAAAAAAAAATTTTGATCACTTTTATTCCTATCACAAGAAATGTAAACATTCCTTGTAATAGAAAAAAGCATGACAGGTCCTCTTAAATATGAGATCCGGGGCCAAAAAGTCCTCAGATCTCATATTTACAAAAAAAAAAAAAAAAAAAAAAAAAATCTGAAAAAAGTGACAGAAGAAAAAAAAAACCGGGCCCTTTAAGACCGTTGGGAAGACGTCATTTCTGACGTCATTTCCGCCAGCTGTGTTATGGAGCCGAGTGAGCGGCTTCAGCCGCTCAGTCGGCTCACAGACACTGGGGGGAGAGCATCGGATCATCTCTGCTGCTGGCGGCGGGTCCGGTAAGCGGCGGAGATGACCGAAAAGCGGCGGGAGGGGGGGGGGGCACCTCTCCCGCCTCTGATAAAAGTGATCTTGCGGCGAATCCGCCGCTAAGATCACTTTTATCTTGCAGGGAATCGCCTGCTGAAAAAAACGGTATCTGAATGGTGCCTGCAGCTGCAGGCACCATTCAGATATCACCACTCAAACCCAAGGACGTCATATGACGTCCGGCGGTACGGAAGTGGTTAAAGGAGGAGATTATGAGGGTCTCCAGGAACACCCCCAATCTTTCCATACAAGGCCACCCCATCCAAGTTTTCGCAGACCTGGCTCCAACCACCATCCAAAAGAGAAGAACCCTGAAGCCACTGCTGGAAGTCCTCTCTAAGTAATCCGAAGTATTAGTGGTCATTCCCATTCAGACTGTCCTTTATCTACAAAAGCAAGACTTACGGCTTTTCTACCTTTCAGGACGGGGAACAACTGCTGGTTAGGCTTAACCTTATCTCCTTGGATGCCTCCTCCGCACTGCCCCACAAGAATTCTGGCACTTCCAAATGGCCCTCACTGCAGAGCCCAGTTACTCCAAACCTCCTTGACTCCTGAGCCAGTGTCCCCGTTTGCTGCTTCTTAATTTCAGCGGCACTTGAGGTTTCTAAACTATAAAGTGTTGATCTCTCCAGATCTCATGACTTGCATATTATACCTTTGATAACATGCTGGGGTGGCCAGCGGCTGGCCCTCTCCCCCATCACCTGTGATATTTTGGGGAGGCGGGACGGGGGGGGGACCGTCCACAGTTTCTTCAACATCATTACGCCTCACCTTGAGGGGACGGTGATATTGGGAGGAGATTCAAATTTAGCGTTAGACCACTCACTTAACAAATCGGAGTCAGGCCATACACGTCTGCTTCGTCCACCAAAATATAGCCTTAAATTCGCCAAGCTTCTTCACTCGTTGGGGTTTATAGACATCTGGAGGGAACTCAACCCTAGGGTAAGGGACTACACCCATTTCTCAGCCCCACACAAGACCCTGGCAAGAATAGACCATATCTTTATTCCAGCTACGGTTACCCCCTTGATATCTAAATCCCTTATTAGAGACTCACCATTATCGGACCATTCTTAAGTTATAATACATATTAAAGCTGACCAAAGTCATAGAAGGAACCCCTATTGGCGCTTGAATGAGACTCTTTTAAATAACCCAGTCCATTGTACGTTGATAGAAAAGGATCTCAAAGACTATTCTTTAATGAATGATAATGGGGAAGTCTCGCCCTCGACACTTTGGGCAGGCCACATGGGGGTCCTAAGGGGCAAATTCATCCAACTTTCTGCCAGGCTTAGAAGGGAAAGGAAGGTTGACATTGAGAATCTAGAGCGGGCTTTCCACAAGTTAGCCAGATCCCACAAGAAGAACACAACCCCACAATCCAGGGCACAGTTGGAATCAGGGAGGGTAGCCCTAAACCTTGCCCTTACCACCAGGTCGGAAAAACAAATCCAATGGTCCAAAGCTCACTTCTACTTGCAAAAAGATCAAATAGGCCCTAGGCTGGCTGCCAAGTTGTTCCCTAGATTCAAGTCCTTCTCCTTTCCAAAGATTAAGGACCGTTCGGGAGAACTAACGCAGAACCCTCAACGAATTATGGCCCTTTTTCAAAATTGTTATGCTAAGCTCTACAAAGCAGGAAAATAGCCTCATCCCCGTCCCCTGCTTCCTTTTTAAATAACATTAACCTCCCTAAACTCTCGGAGGATCACATAGCCTCCCTGGAACAACCGTTCTCCGAATCGGAAGTTCTGGATGTAATCAAAAACCTAAAGAGGGGCTCAGCCCCTGGCCTGGATGGATTTTCCACAGGCTATTATAAGACTTTCAGCCCCGTCATTACACCTTATTTAACTAAATTCTTTAACTCTTTACAGGCAGGGTCGATGCTGCAAACCGAGGCCAACAGGGCCTTTGTCTTGGTCATCCCCAAGCCTGGTAAAGACCATACTGACATTAGCAACTATAGGTCCATCTCGTTAATCAATAATGATCTTAAGATTATGACCAAAATTCTGGCCAACAGATTGTCCAAGTTCATAGGTAACTATGTTCACAAAGACCACGTGGGCTTTATCCCAGGAAGACAGAGCCCAGATCAGATTCGTAGAGCAGTAGACATCATCTCATTCCTCAAATCGAGCTGGGATTGGAGGTCCACACCAGGAAGGGTCTCTTCTTTCCAGGGATATACAAAAAGCTTTTGATACGGTTGACTGGTCATACCTAGTTGAAATCCTCAACAGGTGGGGCTTCAGCCCGAAATTTCTTCAGAATATAAGAGCCCTATACTCAAACCCCAGCGCCCAGGTAAAACTTCAAAATTATTATTCAGACCCTTTTGCTATTTCTAGGGGAACTAGGCAGGGTTGTCCCCATTCCCCTCTAATTTTCGCGATTGCAATGGAATCTCTTGCAATTGCTATTAGGGATAACCCAAATATCCAGGGAGTGAAGTGCGGGACTCGTACGCACAAATTCGCTTTATTTGCAGACGACCTTCTTTTGTTTATTTCGTCCCCTCTCACTTCCACGCCCCAAGTTATTCATCTCCTTCAGGATTTTGGGGAGGTCTCGGGTTTATGTGTAAACTGATCCAAATCAGCAGCTCTGAATATCTCCATCCCAGAATGGACAGTATATAGACTCAGGGAGTGCTATAAGTTCTCTTGGAATGCCAACCAGATACCTTACCTGGGCGTCAATCTGGCAGCCAACATTAGCCAGCTTTATGATGCCAACTACCCACCTTTATTCAGGAAACTATCAGAGGATCTCTCCAGGTGGGACCGGGAGGGCCTCTCTTGGTTGGGCAGGATTCACTCAGTCAAAATGACCCTTCTCCTAGGGCTCTCTATTTCTTTCGAGCTCTCCCTTTTCCCATTAGGAAATCACAATTGCATAAACTACAAACGCAAATTTTGAAATTCATCTGGGGCGGTAAAGGCTACAGAAGTCCTGCTAAAGTCCTTTATAGGAGACAGAAACAGGGTGGCCTAGGTCTCCCACACCTCCTCAAATATTACCAGGCAGCTCAGCTAGCCCAGTTTTCAACCATCTTCGGCAGAGGAGTCAAACCCGATTGGATTAGCATAGAGAGACAGGCGGTGCCATTTAACACTATTGACTTCTTGGTGGGGGCCCCTCATAAACTGAGGCCCCCAATACTCGCCCCTACGCTGTCGCACTCTATAGCCCTCTGTGACTTAGTTCTCAAACCTAGACATCCGGGCTTTTCAGTGGTGGACAAACAAGGGCTTATATTGAATAGGTCACTTTTTGACCCCTTCAGGTCCATTGACCCTAACTAACTGCATCAATAAACTAGATATGCCTCCTTCAACAGATACATCATTTCATGACCTCTTGGTGGAAACTCAGAAATGACTCTGCTTGTGTCACCCCATATGAAAAATGTTGTTCGGATTTAGAGGACCAAAGAGGAGGTATTTCCCTGATTTATGCATCACTGATGGAGAGCCCAGATAAGCCTCCCTTTGTGAGGAAATGGGAGAGGGATTTGGAGGTAGACTGGGAAGCGGACATGTGGAGTTCTCTGTTTCTGAGATCTTTCAAAGGGATATCCAACACTGCCTTAAGGGAAGGCAGTCTTAAGGTATTCACCCGTTGGTACTTGGTACCAACCCAGTTAGCAGCGATGTTTCCGGACTCTTCGGGCTTCTGTTTCAGAGGGTGTGGCATGTTGGGCTCCTTTCTCCACACCTGGTGGGAATGCCCACACATCCGGAGTTTTTGGAATAGAGTATTCCACCTGATTCGCAAGATCACGGGCCTCCCGGTCCCTCAGAACCCAGAAACGGCACTTCTCAATTACAGAACGGATGGTCTTTCAAAGCCCCTCTTTAAACTCACCCATTTCATTCTGCTGGGGGGCAAAATCACAATTGCCAGGGCTTGGAAGTGTCCCTCAGGAGCTTTCGCTGAGGCAAAACGAAAAGTCTCCTGGATCATGATGCAGGAAAAGCTTGCCAATATTATCCTGGACACATCAGCCAAACTTGATTTAGTTTGGGATCCCTGGAGGAAATATTTAAATCTCCCGCCGTGACCTAGAGTTTCCTCCTTTTTTTTTTCCATAAGGCTCCCCGGTGCTACTTCTCTCTTTTGCCTCTCCTCACCAGCTTTTTCACTTCTCGCTTTCTCTTCCGCTGTCCCTTTTTTTTCTTCCCCATTTTTGTTTTTTTTTCTTTTCTACACATTGGATGTCTGGATTTCGTTGGTGTTTGGCCTGCATAGCCCTTTCCCAATCACGTGATTGGGTGAAGGGGGTGACTACATTCCCAGGTAAACTTGTCTTCTGTATTCATAATTTATTTGTCGGTTTATAAGAATTTTGTTCAGTGTTTTTTTAGATCGTGCCAGGCCTTCATGAAGTTCCCAGTATTGTCTACCTGGGCTTTCATAATTTTCTTCACTGGGAGAATTTTTTTTTTCTCTTCGAACTCCCAGCCAAAGTAATTATTTTTGACTGATCTTCCCACTGATTTTTCCGACATGGGTCTGCTCTTCATGTCCGCCAGCACGGTTTAAGCTTAGTTAGGTCAGATCTCTCTAATCACTTTGTTCCATTTTGTCTTTATTTTGGATCTTGTAGTATCATAGGTATCTCTGTGGACATTTAATAAAACCTTTCAAATGTAATCTTTGTAACAAAGTGGACTTTGTTATCTCCCATCTCCCTTGACACTATTGGACACCTCACGGGTTGTCGGGAAAAGGGGCATAACATCTTTCGCCATTCGCTTGTCTTTATGTAGTTATACTGTTAACTCTTGACGTCCAAACTACCTTGTCATACACAAGTGCTTAAATGATTTTCTTTTGTATGCCTCATTGTATGTCAGATTCTGGCTAATGATTATTTTACTTTTTGTTATTGTGAAAATTCAATAAAAATGATTGAAAGCGGAAAAAAAAAAAAAAAAAGAAAAGGCATTTGATAGGATAGGGTGGGAGTTTATGGAGGAAACATTAAAACAATGGGGGATAGGTCCCCAACTCTTGCAGAAAATGATGGCCTTATACAACAATCCCACAGCTAGGGTAGGTACGAATGGGATGTTATCAGATCCAATTGAGATACAAAACGGGACTAGACAAGGTTGTCCCTTGTCTCCCCTTCTATATATATATATATATAAATATAAAGAGTATAAAATGTCTGTATATGCGAATGACCTATTGCTGTATACCTCCAACCCAGTAATGACATTGCCCAATCTGATAAAATAACGAAATCAATTCAGAGTAGTTAGTAATTTTAAAGTTAATTAGGACAAAACTGAGGCTTTAAATATCTCAATATTAAATAATAATTGGCAATCTATACAAAGGAATTTTCCCTTTAAATGTCAAAAATCAGCAATTAAATATCTGGGAATTTATATTCCCCAAGACCTGTGTAAAATATGGGATCTGAACTACTCTCAGTTAATTTATAAAACACTGAAATTACTTAAAAGAATATGATAAAAGTAGGTTTTTATGGAGTGGTAGGATTAACATAATAAAAATGGACATACTGCCCAAATTGCTATATGTCTTTCAAACGGCCCTGATAATTATTCCAATGGTAACAGTAAACCAATTGAATAAAGCAATAAGGGACTGGAAAAAAACTAAATAAAAGGATGGTGCACGCACCTAGTGCATTACCAAAAATAATTTATTCCAAATTAAAATGTTAAAAGAGGGTACTCACAAAAAACACATGGAGACAGGACGTGGTACAATCAAGCACAAGGCAGGATAAAAACTGACGCGTTTTGGGGTGCACCCCCTTCCTCAGAGCTGCGCCAGGTGCGTGCGCCTTCCTTTTATTTTGTTTTTCTAGTACCTTTCGGATCTCCCCGTCCGAAGAGGGCAGCACACCTCCGGCCATCCATTCCATTTCCATTTCCACATGGTTGCTTGCTATCTCGAGGAACCTTTAGCTCTGGAATTTACTACTTAAAGCACTTAAAGCAATAGGGGAATTCGTATGGGCACGAAAGAATGCACAAATGAAAATAAGTATTTTGATCAAAAATGAAAAAGCAGGGGGTATGGCCCTTCCAGATATCAAAATGTATTCACAGTCGGTCTTTATAAGAAGAATAGTAGACTGGTTTCATAATGCTAAGCATAAACAGTGGGTCGGGCTGGAAGAAGAAATCAGTACACAGGGGTTGAGATCTCTCCCATGGGTCCCAAAATACCTGAGACCCGGAAAGAACAATATCCCATTTTTAGTAGCAGCTACTCTTAAGGTATGGGATACTATACTCAAAAAGGAAATATTGTCCACTAGAGTAGGACCTATGACTCACCTGTTTTCAAATCAGGAGTTTCCACCAGCTTTAGAAGCTCAGGTATTTCTTAAGAGAAGAAGAAGAAGATACGAGAGTCACTGAGACTCTGGTGAAGGGAAAATTTCCCCCATTAGAGGTCTGGGAGGCGCAATATATAAAGAAATGGATGCAATATAAACAACTCCAGACCTATATTAATCATCTGATGCTAGATGAAATAGTTTATATATTGTGGGAGATTAGCTCATGGGGATCACTTTTCAGAGGAAAATATTCAGCATGGAGTTCAGTTTCTTTAAAATCTGGTGGCTTGCCAGGTTTATTATTACAGGTTTGCAAGATCAAAACACATAAAAAAACAGAAAACAAAACCTCACCATCCAGCACTAAACTAAACACCTGGGTTCCTCTCTATAAAGTGTGGGGCTGTCCCCTACACCCACAAAACATAAGCACAGTGCAAACCTTGATCCTTGAGTCCAAATTAGTACACAGAGCTCACTCAGTTTTCTCCTTCTGAGATCCAGGATATCTCCTCTGCTCTCTTCCTGGCAATTAAATGTAGATGAAGAGGGATTTGAGTGGACCAGAAAGTCCGGGCCGGAACCAGCTCTGCCACGGTGGCTGGCAAAACCCATGTCGGACTCTCACTAGTCACCTCAAAGTGATCTCATGCGAGGCGACAAGTATTGCCCGTACATTATGGTGCCTTGAAAAACGTTCCATATCCCCCCCTGCTCAAGCCCCTGGGGCAGAGGAACTGTCCTGACCATGCAGTGGGCCCGGGAAAAGCCATCTGTGTTATTCTGGAGCCTTCCGGCCTGGTGTTACACTGAGAATTTAAATGGCTGTTGTGCCAGGAAGCACCTATTTACCCGGCTATTTTTCTCCCAGTTGTCACACATCCACTTAAGGGGGGCAGGGTCAGTGGCTAGCCTGAACGACTTTCCCAGCAGGGAGTATTTTAGGGCCTCTAAGACCCACTTTATAGCCAGGCACTCCTTCTCCACAACGACCGGGTGCTCCTCACCATCTCTGATCTGGGTCAGAACAGCACCTAGTCCCACCTCAGAGGTGTTGGTTTGAACCACAACCTCCTTTGTGAAGTCTGGGGTCACAAGCACCAGCTGTACACAAAGGGCTTGCTTCAACTTCTGGAATGCCTTCTCGGCTTCGGGATTTCACTTAACCATCCCTGACACCCTAACCTTCGTCAGATGAGTCAGAGGGATGGCAATGGTGGCAAAGTTGGGGATGAAGCGTCCTGATACCCTGTAATCCCCAGGAAGGCACAAGCCTGTTTTTTTGTTCACCGATTGAGACCACTTTTGAATTGCCTCAATCTTATTGGTCAGGGGCTTGACCCCAACCAATAGCATACCCAAGGTATTTGGCCTCCTCCAGACCTATGGCACACTTTTTTGGGTTGGCTGTTAAACCTGCTACCCTCAGCGAATCTACCACTGCTTGCATCCAGGGCAGATGTGATTCCCAATCTGGGCTGTGAATGACCACATCACCCAAATAGGCCACTGCGTAGGACCGATGGGGCCTCAAGGTTTTGTCCATCATCCTCTGGAAGGATGCAGGGTTCCTATGCAGACCAAACGGCATTCGTTTGTATTGGAAGGACCCCCCAGGGTACAAAAGGCAATTTTTTCCTTTGCCAACTCCGTTAGGGGGATCTGCCAGTATCCCTTAGGTCTAGGGTTGTTATGTACCAGGCACTTCCCAACTTGTCCACTGTGCAAGATCAAGGATTGCTCTCAGCAAGTCATCTCTTGGAGTGATGCCATCAAGAGGGTTTTACAAGACGTGGTAGCTGGTGAGGGTTTTTTATCTCATTGAGACCGCAGGAAAAAAACATATGACCTGATGTCCGGAGCCATTCAGCAGGAGTGATTTAAGCCGCAACCTGTTCCTAAATGATGTGTACCTTGTTCCCCCTGAAAGGGGCTAAGAGCAATTTTGATCCTTTATCGAGGGTCCAATAGGGGAGGTCAGCGGCCATCCTTACATTGGTGGTGGATTGCACTGAAGCACTTTGGTTATGTGATCTGCACTCTATGGACACTGGCGGCGTTTATATGGACTGATTTATGATTTTATGATTTTAAGATTCATTTTAGCACTGCACTTTTTTTATGATATTACTTAGGGAAGAGAAAAAGTCTCTATTTTTACTGACAAATCCCTTAATGTCGATTTGTTGCGTCAGTGACAAGGACTCGGTTATGGGGACATTCGAAGTCGAGGTAACGTGTGCTTTTGGGGAGCGGGTATTACCAATAAACTCTCTCTGTCCTTCCATGGTTTTAGGAGGTGAACATGGTAAATCTGCTCTAGTTTCCTGTTCCCAGACTGGTAAACGTTGTAGTTTACTTCCCCTACTCTTTCCCTAATCTTAAAGGGACCCTGACACTTTGCCAGGAATTTACTTTCAACCGTGGGGACTAGCACCAGCACTCTCTGGGGTTGAAATTTTGGGTTTTGGCACCCCGATTATAAACCCTTCTCTGGGCTTCCTGGACCTACTCCACATGCTCTCATAGGGGCAGGACAGCTGCGATTTGATCCCGCATCAAAGAGACGTGCTTTTTGACACTTCTATATGGGGTGGCCTCTCTTTCCCACATCTCTTTTACAACATCTAGCAGCCCCCTGGGATGTTGGGCTGCAATGGCCTGTAACAGGGCTTTTACTACATCCTTCATCTTCCAGGAAGATGCTCGCTGAGTCTACCATGTGTGGGAGATTAGCTTGTGGGGATCAATTTTCAGAGGATTGATTGCAGGTTTGTTTGAAAGCTCAAAACACCTAAAAAAAAAAAAAAAACAGAAAACAAAACTCTCCATCCAGCGCTAAACTAAACAATCAAGTTCCTCTCTATACAGTGTGGAGCTGTCCCCGACACCCACAAAACATAAGCACAGTAGAAACCTTGTTCATTGAGTCCAAATTAGCACACAGAGCTCTCTCAGTTTTCTCCCTCTGAGATCCAGGATAGAGCTCTCTTCTGCTCTCTTCCTGATCATTAAATGCAGGTGGAGAGGGGTTTGAGTGGACCAGGCTGGAACCAGCTCTGCCACGGTGGCTGGCAAAACCCGGGATGGACTCTCACCAGTCGCCTCAACATGATCGCATGCGAAGTGACAAGTAGCGCCCGTCCATTATTGCTCCTTACATAACATCACAGAACATATGATAAAAATTGCCACAGTGAAGTATATACAATAAACACAGTAAGGCACCCAGACCAGTGGAAAAGCTGGAACACCAAAAAATGGGCCCAGATCAAATCAGGCCACATGATAGAAACTGTTCACAACTGACTGAAGTTCAATGTGTTTCGGAATCTTAGGGTTATTTCCTTCATCAGGGGAGGGGTTCAGGGTGCAGCATATCTATGAATACAACAGTAATCATTATTTTAAAGAGTAATTAAACCATAAATAAATAGAGCATCATAGACAGATATGAATGTACACTTACATAATATCACTGTAGGCATGGAAAGACAAAAATAATGTAAGCAGCATGTTTTTGATGGCGGTGCCAGGACCCCACATCCCAGCAAGGGCCAACGTGTCCACTAGAACTCAGCTCTAATGAGTAGTACTGCTGGGACCTTGATAGGTGATATGGGATAGGTAGTCCATGCCAGGGGGTAAAAAATACAAATATGTAAATAAAGAATGTGGTTTATGGGTCTAAAAAGAAAAGAGAAGGAGGGGAAGGGGAGGGAAGGGAAAGGAAAGAGAAAGATGAAGACCAGATGGTGAAGCACAAAGTTGAGTGGCATAATGTACCAATAAGTGGTAAAGAAAAAAGATTGCAGGTAATCAACTCACTGGTAAACAGATTATCAGTCGCCTAGCATGGAGCCGCCGAGAACACGTCTGACTGCTTGTTAGTCCAGGGAGTATTTGAGTAGTAAGCCACTGATGGGTAAATTGGAATGTACCAAGTAGGCAGGAAAGGGAAGGGAGGGAATGGGGGGACTTGAAAGGAGCTGAGAAAGGAAGGGGAAAAATGGGAAAGGAAGAGACCACAAAATGTATCAACTGTATAAACAATGGCAGGAACTGGATTAGCAAGAATACATTTATAGGAAGCAAAACTCCATATAACAATGGAAAAAAGATTAATCCCCTGTGGCATGCTAGAGGATCACCCTGGCTGCTTCTCCTAGATGGTACAGCCACGCCATACATAGCACGGTGACGAGGTGTATAGGGGAGGGAGCCGCCAACACAGAGTGTGGCCACGTCAGCTAGGTGCTGGGGGGAGGGACGGAGGCAGCGCATGACCTCAACAACGGTGACACCTGTCAGATGGAAAACAAAGCCCTCCCATGGCCACAGAAATGTAGGCTTCCCTGAATAAGGAACAGAAGAGCTTACCTGTGCCGGGCTGTACATAGGTGCGGACGGGCAGGACAGGTGGCAATCCATGCGGGGGGAGGGGAGATACTGAAAAATAGATTGTTTACATATACTGTAAGGTTTATGTGACCGTGCAGAACAATCTTTATTAGAATAACTGATGAATTGTAACAGCTTAAAGTAGAAGTCCACCCTAAAACTAAAATCCCTGCATCTACAGACATCCATAATTTACCACTAACCTATCTAGCCCTGTAAAGAAAAAAATCAGTATACATACCTTTTCTGCAGCCGATCCGACCCGGTCCCATGCTTAGCTGTCAGCTGTCATGACTTCGCTGTGTAGGTGTAGGTAGGACACATCTGACAACAGAAGCCCCATAGTATCTCTATGGGTGACGTCACTCCCCATTCATTTCACAGCCGTTGTCGGCTCTGTCCTCTGCAGAGCTTCCGATGCTGGAGACCAGATTGGATCGGCTTCAGAACAGGTATGTATACTGATTTCTTCTTTATAGGGATAGATAGGTTAGTGTTAGAATGTGGATGTCTGTAGATGCAGGGATTTTAGTTTTAGGGTGGACTTACACTTTAACCGATTAACCACCGGGCGAATTTCAGCACTCCTTTCCTACATGTAAAAATCATAATTTTTTTGCTAGAAAATTACTCAGAACCCGCAAACATTATATATATATATATATATTTTTTTTTTTTTTTAGCAGAGACCCTGGGGAATAAAATGGCGGTCATTGCAACTTTTTTTGTCACACGGTATTTTCGCAGCAATTTTTCAAACGCAATTTTTTTTGAAAAAAAAATGTTTCATGAATTAAAAAAAAAACAAAACAGTAAAGTTACCCAATTATTTTGTATAATGTAAAAGATGATGTCACGCTGAGTAATTAGATACCTCAAATATCACGATTTAAAATTGTGCACGCGCGTGGAATGGCGCCAAACTTTGATAATTAAAAATCTCCATAGGCAACACTTCAGAGTTACAGAGGAGATCTAGAGCTAAAATTATTACTCTCGCTCTAACGATCAGGGCAATACCTCACATGTGTGGTTTGAACACCGTTTACATAAGTGGGCGGGGCTTACGTATGCATTCATTTCTGCAAGCTCGCAGGGACGGGGGCACATTCATTTTTTTTCCTTTTTTTATTGTTTATTTTACCTTTATTTTTTATTTTTACACTGTCTCTAAATTTTTTTATCACTTTTATTCCAATTTCAAGGAATGTAAACATCTCTTGTAATGGGAATGCTGCGTGACAGGTCCTCTTTATGGAGAGATACAGGGTCAATAAGACCCCACATCTCTCCTCCAGGCTGGAAAGACCGAAATCCGAGATAAAAAAAGAACTTCCTCTGCCTTTCCAGCCGTGATCACGGCTTTGTTTACTAAAGCCGGCCCGGATGTGAAGTCATAATGTTACGCCCGGGCCTACGAGGGCCATAGAGATGACTGGTGACCAGATGGTCATCAGTCATCTTCCTGACAAACATCCGGCGCGATGGATCTCTTCTCCCTGCCGCCGATCGTACGGGTGAGCTTGGAGAAGCACCGAATGGCGGCGGGAGGTGGGTGTCCCCTTCCGCTGCCTATAATTATGATCAAGCGGTTGAACTGCTGCTATGATCATTCTTATGGTGTAGGGAATCACCGGCAGGAAAGAATGATATCTGAATGGTGCTTGTAGCTGCAGGCACCATTCAGATATCACCACTCAAAGCCAAAGACACCATAGTATGCCCTTGGTGGTTAAGTGGAGTGTTTGTTACCCTAAAATAAAAAAATAGATCCTGTTTAGAGTTGAGCGAACTTCTAGAAGTCCGGGTTCTGCTGGTTTGGCCGAACTTCGGGACAAAGTCCGGGTTCGGGTCCGGACAGAACCCGAACTTTGTCCCGGACCCCGAACACCATTGAAATCAATGGAGACCCGGACTTTTAGGTACAAAAAATGTTGTAAAATAGTCCTGGAAGGTCCTAGAGGTCTGCAAAAGGAAGGAAATGTGGGTAAGGGTGGGACAAGTGACCTACAAAGAAATGGGGACAGGGAAATAACTTGAAATATTAAAAAAAAAATAAAAACATAAAAAATGCAAAAATGGAGATCATCTTCAAAATGGGTCTGAAAAGTATTAATTAACATTAGAGGCCATAGAACTGTTCTAAAATCATCTTCAAACTGTGTAAAAAAGTATAAATAAGCCGGCTCAAGATACCGGAGATTACAATTAATTATGAAAAGTCTGGGTAAAACTTCT
>BLSH010517351.1:515554-527814 GCA_018402905.1 Glandirana rugosa | reverse complement strand
ATCTCTCTCTCCCGGACCCGAGTCCGACCAACGACTGTTTGGAGTACACAACTTTTATGATGTCGAACCCCTGTATGTGTAGTCGGTGACGTCGAGGACTGGAGACACTAAAAAGCTGGAAGAACTGGAGGGAACACAAACACCATGAGTCGAACGGTTAAAATAGGGACTGAATCCACGTTAGTCGTTCTCCCATTTATCAAAATGTATCCAGTCGGTTAAAGAGGTTACGACGGACGAATTACAAAAACAAAGGAACCAGAACTGGAAGGTGTCCGTTCCCGTGCGATCGTTCGGGTTCCGTCCGGACCCGGACCCGGACTTTGTCCCGAAGTTCGGACGGACCAGCAGAACCCGAACTTCCAGGTGTTCGCTCAACTCTACTCATGAGTTCCTGCCACAGTTCCTTGATATGTACCGGGAGCTACCTTGCCTGTGGAAGGTCAAGACCAAGGAAACAAAAACATTAAGCAGGCAGCATTGGAGAAATTGGCTGACCTATGTAAAACTATTTACCCTCTTGCTGATTGCACCTAAGTCAGGGATAAAATTGGCAAGCTGAGTACCACAAACACAAGGGAGGTCAAGAAGGTCGAAAAATCACAGAGGTCAGGAGCTGCAGTGGCTGATGTGTATGTCCCCAAGCTGTAGTATTTTCAACACATGAGGTTTGTCAGCAACCAGCCTGAGCCCAGGCCCTCTCTCTCTACCCTGCCATCAACCTCTGCTGAGGCCACAGCTCAGGAACCTCAAGATGAAGATGTGGAGGTATACACAGGTATAGTGTTGTTGAACATATTGTCTAGAAAAAACCCAATGATGATAACTAAACATTATTGGCCAAATATTTGAGCCTTAACAAAGTAGGTTCCATATCAAAACACAGTTGTGCCCTAAAATAATTTGAAGGATAAATCCAAATGCTGGTGTCAGAATGCTAGTCTTTTGTATTTTGAAATATTCAATTAGCAACAGTGAGCAAATGTAAATTTGGTTTGATTGATTATATTCTAATAATGTCACATTTTAGACACAGGAAAGTGTCACAGAAACTGTGACTGGGGATGAGCCAGCTGCATCTTCCCAGGCTGTGGAGTCGCAGATCCCTCCAATGCGTGTTGGTGGGAAAAGAGCCCGAAAAGGCCTCAGTGTGGAGGACAGTGCTTCCAGTTTCTTCAGACAGGACTCAGCAGTCCTCCAAAGGGACCCTGATGAGGAGGAATCCTTTGCCCTATACACAGCTGCAAAACTGCGCTGCCTGACCCCATACCAAAGGGGCAGGTCAGAGGAAATGATCACACAGGTCCTGAGCAAGGCAGAGAGAGAGCAATTAACAGACAACACTCACCTGTCTGAGTATGTGGTTCCACCTCCACCACCTCAACAGCCACCCCACACACCACAGCAGCATGCCGGGCAGTGGCAATACCTTCCCCATGGCACCCAACAACAGCAATGGTCTGGGGATTATACCCAATACTCCCATTAATGTATTTTTGTTTTTCTGTATTTTTTTGTGTATTATTTTATTTTGTTTTGGTTCTTTCCCACATTTCGCAAATCAAATGCACTTTTTGTTTATGCTATTTTATTTTTTTGGTGACAGATACCATGTCTAATTTAATTTCTATTATTTTTTTCTTCACAATAAAGAGTAATGTGTAGAAGAATACTTGCCTATGTTTTTTAATTCAAATTACAGGTTTGGAGTAGGCAGTTACATTAAAAAGAAAAGTAATAACAATTACCAAGGGACACGAACATAGTAGGATTTTTCATATTTAAATATCAGGAATAATGATAGTTAGAGAGCTCAAAAAAAATACAATAAGAATAATGTTAATAATATTTTTATCACTGCAGAACAAATGATTTTCATTACATTTGTAACATGCGTATCACCAGCAAAGCAGCTTCATTATTATCACATTGAAAAAGATGCTAATGTGTGCTGCATTTCGCTATTTAAATTCAATTTCCGCTTCACAAATGTGAAATGTGAATTCGGAACGAAGGTTTACACAACTGGACACTTCTGGCTCGTTCCTACTTCCGAGCATGCGTGTTTGCACTTCCAACTTTTGGTTGGGCCAACTTCTGTACACATGAGCCAACAATCGGCCAACGCCTTGTTGGCCCACAAAAGTTTTCTAATCTTGTCAGCCAACTTCTGTTGGATGATAATCAGAAATCAGCTGTAGAATCCTGCAAACTAACGGTCGGATAATTGGCCAGCAGGCTGTTGGACTACCATTGTTGGCTGATAATCATACCTTGTGTACGGTCCTTTAGCGTTTTATAACAGATGGGATGGTATAAATATAATACAGTGGCTTAACAACCACTTTAATGGGACTTGGGGTTCATACACTGTTTTGGTGTACTATACCAATCCTCAATTTTTTTTCTGAGGTAGAAATGATCACTTTACATTTCAGTGTAACAGTGGGTTTCTAAGAGTTCCCCCTTCCCCCAAAGGTAGTAAAAAAAATGTAATGTGTAATGGAGTTATACATTAGATAAGGAAATTGAATTGCTGCCTAACTACTAACTAGCTCATCCATTCCCAGGCCTCTAGTGACCATTTAGCAATGTCTTTACTCTTGCGTGAAGTATTTATCAATCACACGTGCAACTGTAATATATCAAGCAATTCATCCTCATTTCTTTAAATGCTTTTACTTTTTTAACAAGATTAATATTGTTTTTATTAGATTTTGTGAAACTTCTCATTTATATTATATTAAATTACAGTTTTCCAAAGGAAGCAGTAAAAACAGTAGCCACTTTTTATCATAAAATTATGTTCCTAGCAATTAAAATGATTCTAAAGGCATTTTTTTTAAACTAACAAAAAGGTAATACTTACCTGCTCTGGGCAACAATATTGCACAGTAAGGTTGCTTCCCTTACCTTCTGGAAATTCCCCGCCAGCACTGTCAGCTTCTCTTTCCTCTCGGTGCCTCCTGAAGCATGGGCTGGGCCATGTGCATAAATAAACACACTCACCATCAGCAAACCACACCCCCGCTGCCTCATTACAGGAGTTTGACTGACAGTAGCAGAAACCTATGGCTTTGTTTCCTTCGGTTTCTCCTGTGAAAGTAAGCCTCTTTTTTCCTCTTTTTATGTTTTCTTCACCAAATTTGCCTCTGGGTTATTGCTGGGAATATCCACACTCTGTCTGGATTTTGCAAACCATTTTTTGCTTACTTACCATTTTTTGCTTATAATTCAGCGTTACTCAAAAACAGAAAAGCATGACATGGAGTTCCCCTTAAATTTGAAATATGGCCCTTTATCCAGTTATGCAATCTGGGTAGCCAAAAAAGGCAGGATAGTGAGTATGCACCCACCTTTCCTGAATCACACCAGGACACGTGCCTTTCAAAAATAGGGGGGTACCTTGCAAGGGGGCAGCTTAACCACCTCCCCTTGCAAGGCACCTTGTCCCGATGTTAGGTGATAAAGGCCTCTTCCTCACATCCGGTCCACAACAGGATGTGGGGTTTGTTTGGGAAGGGGGCTCATAGAAATCTAGAAGCACATTTTTGAATAAAGAGCACCAGGCTGCATGCCTGCATAAGGGTTTGGTTTGAACCCTAGGGGGAACCCCATATTTTTTTTGTAAATGTGTATTGCCTCTTTAAAAAATGGGGACAGCAATAATTCAATGTAAAATGCAAACTAGACCATTATCTAGGCATGCATCCAGGTTGTCCAGTAAAGGGAGGGCAGTGAGTGTGTACCCCCCTGCCCCTATACCATAACAGACTGAATGCAGTGGGTTTCCTGCAAGCAGGGTGGGGCAGTAAAGCCTACCCCCTTGCAAGATGCCCTGTCCCCATGTTGAGACAGAATCCAGAGTAGCTTTGCATGGCAACCAATCGGCTTCTATCCTCAGCTTAATCAGTTAAGCTTTGTAAATTAAATACAGAAGCTGCTCCAAATTCTAACTGCTTAAATTTTAATAAATCCCCCTCACATTGTGACAAGTCTTTAATAAAAATGTAAAAAAAATGTAAACAATATCCCCTGATATAAATCCATTATCAATCACTTCGTCCAGCGTCAATCACAATGACTCACCACCAGAAGATGTTGACCCATTGCAATCCTGTGCAAAAAGTGAAAAATTAGTGAAAAACCCCTGGCTGCTATAGTAATGTAACAAAACATCTCTGGATCCTGGGTAACGTCACTGACCAAATGCGGTCAATGACATCACCCAAGATCCCTGGTTGCTTTGTTTACATTATTGCAGCAGATGGGGAACTTTCGTTTAGTGACAGGAGTGTGACAGGTCTACTGTATCTCTGTAGACCTGGTCTTTCCCTTATCAACTGAGACCTACTTCTGTGAGGCACAAAAGGAGTCTATTCGAATAGAGTTGAGTTAACACCTGGATGTTCGGGTTTGGTGGGTTCGGCTGAACTTCAGGAAAATTAGATCTGCAATCTGTCCCTAAAAGCAGTAGTTGTAGTAATCTCTACCTAGTCCACAATCAGATCGTTCTGTAATGCAGGATGAGATGTTATTATATCTGCAATCTGTCCCTCACAGCGCCGGCAGCATCCTCTCCCTACACTACCCAGAGAGCATGTGACATGCAGCACTAAGTGACTATAGCTTATAAAGAGGCTGGGTCACATGATGCACTGGCCAATCACAGCCATGCCATTAGTAGGCATGGCTGTGATGGCTTCTAAGGGCAAACCAGTGAAATGCTTGCTGATTGGCTGCCCTGCAGCTATTCAACATGCGTGATCAAATACCCAAACCCAGAACTCGAAGCCAAACTTTTTTTCAAATGTCCGGGTTCGGGTCTGGGTCACGGACACCCCAAAGTTTGGTACGGACCCGAACTTTACAGTTCAGGTTCGCTCAACTCTACATTTGAATGAAATGTACATCAGGTTAGGCAAGGAAGCAGCGGTGATGTTGTGGCTCCCATGGAGGGTGTAATACAAATGTTTTGTTTCCCAATGCCTGTTTTAACATTGTTCTTTTTTTTTCTCTTCTCATTGATATACCGCACAGCTGATCTGAGGTTCCCTAAGGATTGTTGATATGGTGATTTCCATCAGTGATATCCACAAAACAGTTGAAAAACCTGAAGTGAGGGGTTAAACTCACTGATGCGAGTACAGACCTTGAGAGGTCTGGGAATCTGGTAAGAGGATAAATTTGCCCTTATTTCCTATGAGGAGCACTTGGTGTTGCACGAATTAAGAACTGGAGGACACCTGCACTTAATTACGAACCACCTTTATAGACTTTGTGGACACTTATTAATAATTTGTATATTATAATTTTTGCTATATCATTGATGTTGTCACTTAATAAGTCAATCACAATGATTTATGCATAAGGTTATAACAGCGCAACACATTTTTTATTTTATTTTTTGTTTATTGCTGTGTACAAACGATTGTTCACATATTTTTTCACTCAGGACTCAATGAGTGCAAGTTTTTATTTATTTAAATACATTACATATCCCACATGTCTACTCTCAATGCTGTGCTCTATGTTAAATATGTTATGCTCCTTATCATCGCAGCATTGTTATATTTATAGACGGAAGTTATTTGCAACACTGGGAATTTTGAATTCTATCCTGTTCCATGAATAGGCACACCTAGTTATTTCTAAATCATATAACAATAGTGACTTTATTATTGTCTATTATTCCTATTTCAAAGCACTGTACAAAGCAGTCCTGTGGGGTTGGAATAGCTAAATATTGGATGAAGTCCTTGCCTTGTATGTATTTTTTCTTCTGCTGTCAAAGGCTTCTCAAGGCACAGAATAAATCACTTTCCAGAGTCCTTGATTTTATATAGTTTTTGTAATGCCAGCTCAAATGGCTGAACCCACTTTCTTTCAGTAGAAGTAGTTATTAACCATTTTAGGTAGGTTTGATTGCACAGAATTCTTAATCTGTTTTTGAACAGTTGCTATTTCCAAAGACATAAGATTTGATATTTTTTTCTCAAAAACTGCAGCCTTGTATTTCTTGAGGTGCTGGATCAACAAAGAGTTATACTGTTCTGTATTTTGCCATTTCTACCCCTTTCTTTTCAGTCCTTAATAAATAGTTATGTTATTATTCCGATAAAGTGTCTCTCTGTTAGAAGCCTTCCTTAATCTAATGTCTAATATATATTAACATTACTAACATATGTATGAATGGGTTAGTTCCTTATACTATAACTGAGTTGTATATATTTATCTCTTCTATATTTGGAAAAGTAACAAATAGTTTTTACTGTCTTTGTTAAAAGATATGTAAAAGTTTGGTTATAGTCTGTGCATCTCTTTTGGAGAAGCTTACATATGGTAGTAATTAGCTTTCACCGCACCCCCAGCTCAAATGAGACAAGGTCTCATGTTTCTTAAAATGCTGAGATTTGACTATGTTTGAGTTAAGAATATTAGTCCTTTATACTGTAATATTTTTTTTTATTTGGATATGAATAAGAACAAGGGCTTTTCAATGAATATATAGATATATTGATTTATGTAACTTTATTGATAAAGTTATATTGTAGATAGTTGTACACATGGCTCTTGCCCATCCCCCAGGTTCTTATGGAATGTTGGCGTAGCTGTGTATTGAATTTCAGTGG
Source organism: Glandirana rugosa (assembly GCA_018402905.1). Classification (NCBI taxonomy): domain Eukaryota; kingdom Metazoa; phylum Chordata; class Amphibia; order Anura; family Ranidae; genus Glandirana; species Glandirana rugosa. Next base: position 521,182 of record BLSH010517351.1, on the reverse strand, counting down.
CCATCTCCTCGGGGGGGGGCATTAGACTGAAAGTTAGGTTGAAACACAAATGTCATTAGAGTTTGTGGAACTACAAGACAAAACCAGCCATTTTTAGAAAAGGTGGGGGTTGATTTTAGGAGTAAAAAAAAAGAGATGAACAAAGACTTTGAGAGGCAGACTTGCAGACTAGAGGAGACTTACACACACACAAGGAAGCTGTCATTAGCTTCATACACAGACACACATATATGATTAGACATACAATATTTATCTCAAGAATATAACTACGTCATTGATATTATTTTTACATTCTGCTTTTTAATATTGTTCTTGTAATATTTTGATTATTATATTATTAAATTCATTTTTGAGTTTCTACACAAGAACTGGAAAGGACTTTCTTGGGACTTTTCTCATCAATATACGTTTACAGAATATCAGGAGAATATTCTTATATTTAACACTCTTCCATTGAAAAAAAATGCTATCATGTATAAAGTAAAGGTACCTGGGGCACATATATGCAAAAGCCATCAGTTCCTTGAACCACAGCTACACTCCAGGCCGTTCTGACCTGAAAAAGTTCCCATACGTTTTTATAGTGTTGAAGCTTGCATCATGCACACTCCTAATGGCCAGTGAGGTATCCCATCTAACTGATAGGCCAATAGAAATGTTTGGGGAAGAGAGGACAAGGTTTGACGCTACCAGAAAATGTCAGAGCTTTGCCTGATCAGAATGGTCCAGGAATGGCACTGAATACTATAGAGCAGCCTTTCTCAACCTTTTCAACACAGAGGAACCCTTGAGATAATTCTCCGGTCTCAGGGAACCCCTGCTAAAAATTAAAAATCTACAACTCATGATACATTAGTGTGATGGTCAATGGGAAGAATGGTCCTTATACTTGTGGTCATTGGGAAGAATTACCCCCATACAGATATCTAAAAAGATAAATTATGTCATTGGGAATTTATCTGAGAGGTAGAAATTGCCTATTGCTCAAGGAACCCCTGGCAACCTCTGGAGGAACCTTAAGGTTTCACGGAACCCTGGTTGAGAAACCCTGCTATAGACTGTGGAGGTGATACTTTTATACTGACTGACTAAGGTATCTAAACCCACTGTGTTTTGCAGTTAATGCTGAAATATTTTCATTGCTGAAGTTTTTTAATTGATATCTGAATCTATACAAGTGACTATGTAAAAAAAAGATCTATCTTGCAGCTATTACAAGGTGAATGTGTTATGTATGCATGTGAATTTCTGAAGGAATATTATGCAATTCACTGGAGAATGGTGCAGTAAAACCTGAAGGAGGTTCTAACCCTTTCCCATTCTATCCAAAACTAAAATAAAATGCTTTGGTATAGATAAACGTTAAAGAACTTAGTAGAACCAATTTGGAGGGGTATGGGTGGTAAAGATAACTTAACTTTTGGACATGTTTCCTTAACAACGTGTTTGTGTTTATTGACAATTATACTGTTATGTTTGAAATCTTTAGAGAGTTTAATTATTCAGCTCATATCATGTGTGTATAAAAAAAGATACTGATTGTTTTATGACTTGAGTAACTCATTCTCACATGGTCAAATGTCCATGAAAGGATAAGTTATAGCCTTTTCCAGAATTCTAACATATCAAGTAGGTTATTTATGTATTACAGCAAATGAGATGCTGATGCGGTGACATTATTTGACAGTAATAATTCTTACATTTACGACAAGAGGCTACCTAAAGCATACTCATATATTACTTTGGTGGCATTATATATGTCAGTGCCCCATTGCTATAAAGGCATATGAAAAATACAAATTACCAAAGGCTCACACTCCATCCATAACAGAAATGTTAACGTTAGATATAATAAGTGTTAAAATATTTCTCTTAATAAGGCATTGGTTTGCAGATCTGTTGTTGAGAATCTGGATAAAAATGCATATGCAGTTTTCACTATACATTTGGAATGTTTTGCAGGTGTATGAAACACTTAAGCCCATGTAACACTCACAAAGCTGTCACTAGTGAAAAGTAAGCTGGATCAACAAGGAGTTGGCCTTGTAATGTTTAGGTGCCACCTTATTCAGGATTGGATGTTTGGGGTGCCAGTTAGAAGCAGGAGGACTAGAATAAAATAGGATGGCAGATAGGGGAGTTGAGGTTCAGTTCAGCAAGGGTTCAGTTTGTGACAGCTGTCATTTTTGTTAGTGGAAGCACAGCCTTCTCTCTTTGTGAGTCTAACAACAGTTGGATTTCCCCACTTGGGGAACATGGATATGAGCTGTGGGCTTTTAGTGGGCAATAATGTATCATAAGCTTACCAGGAGGTAAAATCATCAGACTGCACTTCTGACCCATCAGATGAGCTTCAAGAAATGGGGCTCAGAGAGGTATGGGAACAGTGTTTTAAAGGGGATGCATTTTTGGATGCCTTGATGTGGCAGGAAAGTGCAGGGGCACTAACTGAATCAAGTGATAGTCAGGGGGATAGGAGAGCTGACTACGTAAAGGCCTCTAAGTAGGGAGTTGAGGCCAGGTGATCACTGTGAGCTATGGCTTCACCTGTTTGACATCTATGATGCTTCACTGGTCAGACAAAGGCTTTGTCTGTTGAGTTAATCTGGAAATTCACTGTGGGGTCAACAGTTCAAGGAGATAGAGCTGACTCAGGGGTAAAGAGGGGGAAGCTTCACCAGCTATACTGAAGAGATTCTTGTTGCAATGGTATGACTGGCTGCAGAGAGGGGGTATGTGAATTGTCCTGATTCTTCATACACCACTGCAGTGCGAGATCAGGAGAACAGCAATTCTGTGGGAATCCTGTACTCAGCCAACTGTGTGCTGATCCTGGCAGGGAAGCTGGCAAATCATCTCCCATGTATGATGAAGAAGAGGTTACAGGGTCCGGCAAGGGCCTCGTGGCAAGCAGTGGAGCCACCTTAGAAGTATCCATGTGGCCAATTTTATCTTTCAATAATTTTTATTGTAGAGTTTTAAACATCATGTATAAAAACATATACAATATCAACATAAATATTAACAAGAGGATGCACCCTCGCAAAGTGTTCAATGGCTTTATTGCAATTGCACTAATCAGAATGCATATATGGCAATAAAGTCAGGCATAACATACAGTCTCTATCCAATATAGTGATCTTATGTCTAGGGCTGTGATGGGTGGGATAAGTTATGAAGTATTATTCAGATAAACTGTATGTCCACAGATCTCAATTACATGGAAAAGAAGGGAAATGTTAATTGCCAAGAATTGTTTCAGTGCCTCATAACTAGAGTTGAGCGAACACCTGAATGTTCGGGTTTGGTGGGTTCGGCCGAACTTCGGGAAAAAGTCCGGGTTCGCTACCGAACTTGACCCGAACTTTACCCCGAACCCCATTGAAATCAATGGGGACCCGAACAATTCGGCACAAAAATGACTGTAAAAAAGTCCTGGAACGTGCTAGAGGGCTGCAAAAGGAAGTAAAATGATTTTAAAACAATAATCTGTCCCTTACAGCAACAGCAGGAACCTGACCCTATAGAACTAGAAGATGATTTTAGAACAATAATCTGTCCCTCTAAGCAGTAGACTCTACCTAGTCCAGTCAGATCATTCTGTAATGCAGGATGAGATGTTATTATATCTGCAATCTGTCCCTCACAGCGCTGGCAGCATCCTCTCCCTACACTACCCAGAGAGCATGTGACATGCAGCACTAAGTGACTCCAGCTTATAAAGAGGCTGGGTCACATGATGCACTGGCCAATCACAGCCATGCCATTAGTAGGCATGGCTGTGATGGCTTCTAAGGGCAAAACCAGTGAAACGCTTGTTGATTGGCTGCCCTGCAGCTATTCAACATGCGTGATCAAATACCCGAACCCAAACTTTTTTCAAATGTCCGGGTTCGGGTCACGGACACCCCAAAGTTCGGTACAGACCCAAACTTTATAGTTTGGGTTCGCTCAAATTTACTCATAACACAATACCTTAAAGAGTGATGGAAATTAAAGAGGCTTCATAGTCTCCCATCAGCATTAAATTAAGCATTCTTTAAAAAAACATAACAAAAACAACAACGGAAAGAAAGAAGGAGAAAAAGTGAGAGAAAAGGCCAGAGTTTAGCACCTCAGTCGAGCCTCCATCCACATGACATCCCAATGACTAGGGAGCTTGGAGGTACACAATCCAGGGGTTCCACACCTTGTCAAATCTAGCTTGTGTATCTTTACGGATACTGGTAAGTTTTTCATTGACCATGATCCAAGATATTTTGTGTTTCACCAACATGACATTTATCACGGGCGACTTCCATGCCATAGCTATAGTTATTTTAGCCACTAATAAAATAAAGAAAATTAGAGATCAAAGATGTCTGGGAATCTCCTCCTACAGGTCAGCAAAGAATGCAGTTTAGGTGCCTCTGGATATGTTCTGACCTGTCACTGAGTGGATAAGATTAAACACTCTGATCCAGAAACCTCGGACCTTCAGACAGGACCACCAAACATGAAACATATCACCCTCCTGCCTGCATCCCTGAAGCAAAGGGGTGAGATGCCACTGCCAGGGTATATTTTTGCCAGCCTCGTCGGTATGAGATACCAGCGCGATAGCACCTTGTAATTTGTCTCCATCAGGGAAGTGTTGAGTATATACAACTATTCAAAACAATACCGCGCTTCTGGAATTAAAATGTGTAACAGCTGCAACAAAAATAGTGCGATATTCCACCAAAAAAAAATTGTGCTATAAGAAAAAAATTGTTGCGCTAAAAACTTAGTGCTATGAAACAAATTCAACGTGTATGACTCAAATAATTATTAACATAAACATATTGTGCAAATTGATGCAAATGAAAATTGTGAACAGAATGAAATAAAGTCCAAAAATAAGATAAAAATTAGAGTCCCGTGGTGTGTGAAAAGTCAGCCGTGGTGAGGAAAAATAAAACAGGGAATTGTCACATCCAAAACTTTCAATATAGTCCAGAATTAGATTACTCCAACTTCCACCACCATAAATCATGCAGACACCTCCAGTGACAAGGTAAGGGTAAGTGTAAACTCTTACCAGATGCAGAGACCCGCTATCGCTAGCTAAGGTCTAATCACACATGCAGATATAGCCCTCTGCAGGGACCAAAAGGTAGCCGTTCAATCCTCAATTCTCCTAGGACACCGGGATATTTCTCCCACCGCATACACAGTAGAGCAGGAAGGTCAGGATTAGGGACCTCAGCAAACTCTCATTCCATATGCCATAAAAAATATGAACTTCATAGCGTGATACTGTAATGTTCAGTTTATTAAAACATAAATTCTAAAAACAGGGTACTCACAATAATCAATAAGGTCTCTCGCATTTGGTCAAAAAATCTGCCAGCAGAAATAACAGAACGCCCGTCCTCGCGGGATACAACATGTGGTGTGGTGACGTCAGTCGTTAACTCCGCCCTACATGTTTCGTGATAGGTCACGTCTTCCTGGGGCACGGGCAACGTCCTGCGTCACCACCATATATACTTCCTATTTGTGTCTCAAGCCTCGCTTTGGTTTTACTCCATGCTTGTGTTCAAAGCCTCGCTCCGAACACAATCATCTGCCCAGAATCATCCAGTTTAATTTACATAGACCGAACAT
>BLSH010517351.1:461907-475239 GCA_018402905.1 Glandirana rugosa | reverse complement strand
CACATAACAAACAGAATGGTACGTAAGAAGATCCTCTTTTATGAGTGTTTACATACACACATCTTACACCTCCCATCACCCTACAGTAACAAACTTATACACGGAAAAAAATTATAATACAACATTACGAAACAATCTTACTGACAATTCATAGAAAGAAATTAAAACGTCGATTATTACACTACACCTACAAATAAGCAAGATACTTTACACACCGGCCATCCCGCGTACGCGACTCGGCCTGGCTCGCCTGTACGTGCGGATCGAGAGGCGAAGGGCCTCGGCATTTTCTGGGCAAAAGGTGACTCGACGTCGCGTCTTTTGGGTCGGTCCTGAGTCTGTTGATGTCCTGGCTGGGTTTTCTGCGCTGCAGCTCAGTGGAAAACGGGTCTTTTACGGCTCCGGGAAGCGGAGAGCTAGGCGTGCATGTCCGCTCGGTCCGGCTCAGCGCATGCGCCCTACCGGCCACACATTTCATAGAACGAATAAACATCCACATCACATTATTAGCTGCAAAATTAAAGAAAGATACTTAACAGTCATTCTAACAAAGCATTACAACATAATATTAAAAAAAGGCACATATTCAAACAATGACATCCCACTACCCTCCACATTCTACACACATACATTTGTGAGTATTTTCTCCTAGAAGAATGCATGGTAAGACAAACAATACACACCCCAATCAGACAGCATGGTCAAATCAAGCCACTTTTGATGGTCAAAATGCACAATAATTTCAGAAAACAAATAGCTCTAGTGAGGCATTTGTCATTAGTGCAATATCATTCCTTCTCCCACAAAAACCACAGCAACAAACCTGACCTCTCATCAGGCCAAACCAACCCCTCTACTGGAGCCCTTTATATAAGCTAGCACACTGACACACGCCCAATAGAAGTACACGCCCATCTATATCTTTCAATCTCTCACTTCAAATTGCTTTCACCTGTGGGTCTGAAATACCTAATACTATTTGCTGTGTTAACCCTTGGCTATGTTCATCAGATCAGTAGAAATCCAGGACAAAATTCTAAGTCAGTGGTTCTCAACCCTGTCCTCAAGTACCCCCAACAGGTCATGTTTTCAGTATTTCCATTATGCTGCACAAGTGATTTGATCAGTTTCACTGCCTTAGTAATTACCACAGCTGTTTCATCTGAGGGAAATCTTGAAAGCATGACCTGTTGGGGTACCTTGAGGACTGCAGTTGAGAAACACTGATCCAAGCAACAGTTTTCTAACCAGATGTACCTGTGCAGTGTAAACCCTACAATTTGAAATGTCCAAGTCCTTGGCTGCAATGAGCTTCCAATTTAAAGTCCCAAAATAACTTGCTTACATTACAAACTATTTGGACAAGAGACAAATAAAATGCTAGCCTGTCTTTGGATTGTGGTGAGAAACCCAGCCAGGGGTTTATTATAAACTTCAACACAAGCATTATCATATTGGGGTCGTGAACCAGTGACCTTTTGGGTGGCAGGTGGATTTGCTAGCCACTTAGCTAGTGAGCAGTAAGCACATATCGTCTACATCACTGTGGTGTGAACCAGTCCTAAGTCCATAGCCATGCTTAGTATCACAAGTAATATACAATATATTGTCCTAAGTATTGGGAAATGTGCCTTTACACACACATGAACTATAATGGCAGCCCAGGGTTCAGTATAGAGTAGGGCTACCATTTGCAGCTATTACAGCTTCAACTCTTCTGGGAAAGTTGTCCATAAGGTTTAGGGGTGTGTCTATGGGAATTTTTGGCCATTCTTCCAGAAGTGCATTTGTGAGGTCAGGCACTGATGTTGGATGAGAAGACCTGGCTCGCAGTCTCTGCTCTAATTCAGTTAAAAGGTGTTCTATCGGGTTGAGGTCAGGACTCTGTGCAGGCCAGTCAAGTTCCTCCACACCAACCTCCCTCATCCATATCTTTATGGACTTTGCTTTGTTCACTGGTGTGCAGTCACGTTGGAACAGGAAGGGGCCATCCTCAAACTGTTCCCACAAAGTTGGGAGCATGAAATTTCCCAAAATGTCTTGCTGATGCCTTAAGGGGCCAAGCCCAACCCCTGAAAAACAACCCCACATCCTCCCCTCCACCAAATTATTTGGACCAGTGCACAAAGCAAGATCCATAAAGACATGGATGAGCGAGTTTGGAGTGGAGGAAATTGACTGGCCTGCACAGAGTCCAGAACTCAACCAGATAGGACACCTTTTGGCTGAATTAGAGTGGAGACTTTGAGCAAGGCCTTCTCATCAAACATCAGTGCTTGATTTCACAAATGCACTTCTGGAAGAATGGCCAAATACTCTCATAGACAAACACCCTAAACAGTATGTACAGCCTTCCAGAAGAGTTGAAGCTGTTATAGCTGCAAAGGGTGGGCCAACTCAAAATTGAACCCTATGGACTAAGACTGGGATACCATTAAAGTTCATGTGCATGTAAAGGAAGGTGTCCCCATCGCCTAGCTAGTGTATCTGCCAAGATTTGCAATGGTGGTGGAACCCTCCTACACATAAATACTACATTTAGACATAATTTAGGTAAGGCCCCGAGTCATGTTTAACAACATAGAGAGGACAAACAACATCTCTACATGATGTGACATGCTTGGGAATCGAACTCAGGACGTCTGCAATGGCAGACAGAATTGCTAATTTTTATAAGCACGAGGTTACTACACATCAAGTCCTCCCACCATAAGTACACCGATACTGCATTTCTAGGAATATATAGGGCTTACATGAGTCAGGAGTTAATCTTCTAAATGTATCTTTTTTATCATTTTTATCTTTTCTAAGTTAATCTTGGTGTGTGAGCAGAGAATAGTAATGCTATCCTCTGATTTTTGGTAATTACATTTTTATTTCTGATGTTGTTACACATATCACATTTTTGGGGCTCAAATTAGGATCATTTGGAAAGAATAAAAAAATAAAAAAATGGGACTAATTTTAAATTTCCATAAACAATGGTATTGTTTGTTGTTTGTAAAGACACCTGTGTGAGTTTGGGAAAATATTTTTGTGAGATAGATATCAACAAGTGAAAGTGACAGAGAAAAAATATTTTACCAAAACATGAAAAGATTATTCTAGCATTCTTAAAAACAAAATAGATCAAAATTGCAACATTGTTGCAAGGACAGTTTCTGAGAAAGATCCATTTCATCTCAACATGAAAAGGATTTATTTGGGGGAAATAACAACTGTACCATTAGAATGAATGGCTGAAAATTGCATTGGGCTACATAACTCTCATCTTCACTCCTTAAAAAAGTCATGTAAAACAACTCGAATCACCGTAATTTGCCGCGAATCGCGATAACTTTACCACGAATCACTGTAATTTTGCTGCTATTTTGCAGCAGCACTATAGTAAATGACCCCCACTGTGTTGTTTGCACCCACCCATTCACTTACATGGCCAGGAATCCCCTGCCATATATGCAGAAGGGTTTGTAGGGGGTTACTTCATTGCCTATTTATGGCTACATGGACATCTGACACCACTTCCCTTATATAGCTGATGAACGCTCTGGGATCTGTCATTCAGCTAGGGGTAGTGTCAGGATCAGTCATGTGCATTGGGGCCAGTGGATTTTTTTTGTAAATTGGTGGATGGTGGGCATCATAACTGGTGATGGATTTACAATTAAGGACTTTTTTGGGGGATTATTATTTTTTTAATAAAGCATTTGTTAAATGTTTGTGTGTCTATTTTTAGGTGACACTTTTTTAGTGAATGAATTGAGGTACTATGTACCCCATAGCCATTCTCATGAGGCACTGGTATTTATTATTAAAAGCAGCTTCCAGAACCCAATAAGTCGTCAGCCGGTAGACTCCTACAACCACCAGACAGGGTTTTTAGGGAAGAGGCCCTTGTCTTCCTCAACATGGGGGTAAGGTGGTTTGCCATGGGGAGTCCCATGTGATTCATCCCCACCTTTCCTAACCAGCTAGAATGCATGCTTAGAGTAAGGGATTTTTTTTAGTGGAGATCCCCCTGGAAGTTCATACTAGACCCAAATTACATGAGGGCGCCCAGGAATTCCATACCAGAGCCTTTGGGGCTGATTTACTAAAACTGGACTGTACAAAATCTGGTGCAGTTGTGGATGGTGGCCAATCAGCTTCTTCATTGAAGCTTTGACAAAAAAAGGAAGCTAATTGCTTCTATGCAGAGCTGCACCAGATTTTGCACTCTCCAGTTTTAGTAAATCAACCCCAAAGGGTCTGGTATGGATTTCCTGAGGGCCCTCATGTAATTTTTTCTGGGGCCCCCAGAAATATCCATATCAATCTCATATCGTCTAGTGCGTATCTTTGGGGGGAACGCCATGCAACATTTTTTCATCCTTGCTGTAGGATGTGCTACAGCAAAAGTGGCATTTACAAAGAAAAAAAATCAGCAGACAGAGACCCCTCCAAATACCCCCAAAATACATAGCAGACATTGGAGGGATCAGTGTCCGTGCTCCAGGGGCCCCTCTTCTCGTACCAGCTGGAACTCATTAGCAGCAGTTAGCTATAGGTCCACAACCTTAGTGGCGCACTTTGTAACCCTCAGTGTGATTCGCACCCCAGTGGTGCGCACTTGTCACCTGACCCCAGGTGTCATGACAGTTTGATCGGCCATGGACCCCGTTGATGTGCTGCTACCTGCAGATGATCCGCTGCAGAGCATAGTCTAGACTGGAAAACCAGAAGTCTAATCAGACTCAGGTGATGTGATTCCTAAAGGATTTGGTGTCCCACTTTGACCAGCTGCAGGCCTCCTTAGGACCTCCAGTCCAACAACCTCAACTGCAGCCTGTGGCCGTATCGGTTCAGCCACACTTGCAGGTCACAGGACCTGTCTCAGGTCTTTTGACACGCTGGATGAGGAGCTCACCTCTGAACCTGGGCTGATCATTCCGACCTGGTGTATTCTTGCCCATTCCACCACTCTGGAGTCTAAAATTCCTCTTGGCAAGACCTTTGTCCCCATGGAACTAAAACCTAAGAGCCTTCATTGGGGACATGATTCCAAGGTGTCAGGTCATGCTGGATTCCTCCAATCCCTTCAGCTCATCAATCGCCACTACTGGAGGCCTAGTCTCCATTCGGATGTCAAGGCTATGTAAAGGCGTGCCATATTTATGCCCAGTCTAAGTCCTCCACAGAAGCTCCTGCCGGTCTGCTCATGCCCTTGCCCATTCCGAAGGAGCCCTGGACCCACTGGATTTCTTCACCGATCTTCTGCCGTCTGAAAATAATACAGTTATTTTTTTATTTGGAAAAAGAAGCTGGGAGTAAAATATAACTTGCTGGCAATTTTTTCCCCTTTGTAAATGTCATTGCTGCTACCAGTGGCAGCCTGTCCATTAGGGGCGCATGGGCACCGCCCCCCCATCCATGTGTCCGGCCCCCTAATCTACATGCAGTGCACTGGATGCATGGATTCCAATTGGGGGGGTGTTTTTTTTGTTAAACACAAGATTAGAGCCAGAGGCTCTAATAGGCTTCAAAAAAGGGTGGGCTCATGGCACAGAGCACTGCGCTCTGAGCCCACCCAGTTGTGTGACAATAGCGAATGAATATTTGCTATTCTCACACTGATCCTCCTCAGGAAGTGGGTTGATTGGCTGAAAGTACAGGCGATCCTATTGGACGCCTCGGAGGAGGAGGGAGAAAGTCGCCGTGATGCAGAGGAGGAGACGCCCCCCCCGCCCATAGACAGGATAAGTGCGGGAGGGGTGGGGGGATGGTGCCACTGGCAAATCCAGGGGGGCTGGTTGTTTGCCGCCCCCTCAAAAAAAAAACACCAGCTGCCACTGGCTGCTTCAGCACTTTTTGTACATCACAGAAAAGCACCCCTATGCAGACAGGATTAGGACACTCTCACACATGTTATTTAAATGAACTGTGCATATTTACTTTTCCACTTTAAGCATTTTAACCACTTGCCGACCGCCGATCGGCATCTGACGGCGGCAAAGTGGCTCGTTCCCGCAAATCGCCGTCATGTGTCCAGGGGGGGCCAGGGAGCGGGTTCGGCGGCTTCGATTGCCGCCGGCTACCCGCGATGGCCCCCCCGGAGCGAGTGAGCGGAGGTCCGTGTATGTAAACACGGACCTCCGCTCTGTGTGAGGGGGAAGGGCTGTGATCACAGCCTTCCTTTACGTGAAGGCTGTGACCACTTCCCTTCCCCAGATAGGCAGTCCCCCATACAGTTAGAACACGCCCAGGGAACATAGTTAACCCTTAGCGCGCCCCCTGCAGGTTAACCCCTTCACTGCCAATGGCATTTACACAGTAATCAGTGCATTTTTATAGCACTGATCGCTGTATAAATGCCAATTGTCCCAAAAAAGTGTCAAAATGGTCCGACATGTCCGCTGAAATATCGCAGTACCGCAAAAAATCGCAGATCGCCGCCATTTTTAGTAAAAAATAAAAAAAAATTAAAAACCCCAAAAATGAATTCTCATCATCCGTAAACGCGACCACTTTTGCGCAAACCAATCAATAAACGCTGATTGCGATTTTTTTTATCGCAAATATGAGGAAGAATATAAATCGGCCAAAAACGGTGAAAAAAATGTTTTTTTATATTTTTTTTTTGGATTTGTATTTTAGGAAAAAGTAAGAAATTTGGGTTTTTTTGCAAAATTGTCGCTCTTCTTTTGTTTATAACGGCGATCAGAAATGACGCAGCGGTGATCAAATACCACCAAAAGAAAGCTCTATTTGTGGGAAAAAAAAGAAGCAAATTTTGTTGGGGTGAGATTGGTGCAACAGTTGTGGAAGTGAACATTGACTTCAGAACTGCTGGTATCATTTCCACATGCTTGACGCATGTAACTGCTCCTAAACAGATGTGAACACTAGGCACGCTTAGCGCTTGAGCGATAATTCATTTCAGTGACCAGAATAACTTATTATTCTGGCCAATCAAATGAACGCCCAAGTGATCGATGCCTGTAAATGAGCCTAAACGCTTGAAAAAGTGTTCTTTTACAAGCGTCAGCCGTTTTTTCTGGCAAAAGACTGCTGCCAAGAGGAGGAGGTTTTTAAAACATCCTATGTGCATGAGGCCTTATAGCATTAGAATAATCCTTCACACAGCACAGCAGGTGCTCTATGGTTGTCATAGTGTGTCACATGCTGTTGGGTTCTGACTTTACTATTGCTGGACAGTGGTACAATCTGTAACACACAGTACACCCAAGTCAGCACACAACAGTGTGACACCCCGTGACAGCCATAGAGCACTTGCTGTGCTGTGTGAAGGATTATCCTATGCTGAGAATCATAGGGCACTGTGAGGATGTGGATGATTCTATCAATGACCAAACAGCGGCCTAGAGTCCAGCTGGACCCAAATGACTATGCTAATGGGCCAAGAGAAATCCTGAGTATGGCAGTTGCCCCAGTGAGATAACATATGAGTCGCGACTGGCAGTACCTCAGGAGGAGGGCTGTGATACAAGGAGGGGGCTGTGTTACAGGGGAGGGGGCTATTTTACTCGGAAGGGGGCTGTGTTACAAGAAGGGGGGCTGTGTTACAAGGAGAGGGGCTGTGTTGCAAGCAGGGGGGCTGTGTTACAAGGAGGGAGGCTGTGATGCGAAGGGGGAAAGAGGGCATTGAGGTAAAGGGGCTGTGATGTAAATTGGGGGAATTGGATGCAAAGAGGTCTGTGATGTAAAATGGGCACTGTAATATAAAAGGGTCAGGGGACAGCGGAGCGAGTGAAGTACAGATCACTCTGCCAAGTATAAGGGAAGGGGAGCAGCAGCCGGAACACTAGAGGAAGTGACTGGGTTCAGGATTGTATACCGCCGCCTGAAAATGAAAAAATAGTCCCTATTCATCTACCACCTCGTGAGCCCCTGATGGGGCCCGGGAAAATATATTTATGCACCCCCTAAGCAAGTAAGAGCAGGGGGTGTAATTAAGTGAGCCCTATTTTTTTATTTTTATTTATTAAGAAATGCACTATAAAGCTGTTCGGACCCCTTTGATGAGCTGATAGGGCCCGGGTCTGGTACAACAGGCCCTATCAGCAGCCCTTCTTGTCCCTTACTACTTACCAAGAAGGTAAGACAAGTCCCTGGTTTATACTGAGGGAATTATTTTTATTCTTTTCATCACAGGATTGCTATATTGCTCTTTGAACTCACAAATATCATCAAGCCACTGGATGTCACTTTAACAAGTTTTATGTTAAATGTTTATTATAATTACACAAGTGTTTGCACATACTGAAATATGTTTAGTTAATTACTTATTTAAATACTACTTCTGACTGAAGAAGTTAATTATTTTAGCCTCTTCAAAGATTTTGTGATTACATTTATTTTACAGAGTCCTCCAAAGATATATATAAAATAAGCAGCAGCTACATTTTCAGTTCCCAGAAATGCAATAGAATGATCTATTGTCTATTGTAAGTACAGCTAAACACAATCACAAAATTGTCTATTCTAAGCACAATTAAACCAGTGAACGCTGCCAGCAAAATAGAAGAAGAAATAAAAGATGCAAAACAATAAAATTTCAGTTTTTTTCAATATGCTTCAGTTCAAGAAATTCTGTTACTTGTGATTAGAGCTTTCTTTATATGGATTTTCTGTGGAGCTGCAGTACTTATCATTTTTCATTCACAAAAAACTTCACAGTGCAGCAGATGCACATAATAATAGTGAACAATTCAAACTTCCATGTACACGTTATAAAACGTATCCAATTCTGTTAAAGTGGTATTAAATAACAAACATGTTATACTTACTTGCTCTGTGCAGTGGTTTTGCACAGAGCAGCCCGGATCCTCCTCTTCTTGGGTCATTTGCCGTCATGCCAAGTGCAGCTTGCTAAGGGGGCACATACATACAGAGCCATGACACAGCCCCGCCCCCTATCTCTCCTCATTGGCTCACTGGCTGTGATTGACAGTCCCCTCAACCAATGAGGGGGGAGAGTGCCCGGAGAGCCAAGGCAATTGTGCACATCGCTGGATTGTGATGGGGCTCAAGTAAGTATTGGGCGGGGGGGGGGGGTCTAGGAGGTCTGCTGCACACAGAAGGTTTTTTACATTTATGCATAGAATGTATGAAAGTGAAAAGCCTTGAGACTTTAGAACCACTTTAATGATGTACAGGTTGCTGCAATTTACACTGTCATGAGACTCAGTGGCTGAGGCAAATCACCTTACCAAAGCTTGTTATCATCACATAAGTGTTGGAGGAGTAGGTATTGATTCCTGATCTTACTTGGATAAGACCTTCACAGACAAGGCCTGAATGTAAATGAAAATTGAAGCACAACACCACTGCTATTAGGTCCAGATACAACTTTTTTCTAAACAAAAGACAGAAGGCAATCCAAAGGATATCCAACATACTTCAGTGATCAAAAATGCCCCTTCATCCTTTTTGCCACCATGCGGCTGTTGACACGGCTTGTAATTGCAATCACGAGGTACCATTGGCAACTCTTTGGATTGTTTCCCTGACCTTTATTAGAATATAGTCGCATGTGGACATTTTAGCAATGGCGTGGTGCTTCAGTTCACATTTTTGTTACATTACACTACAAGCCATGGAGATCCTCTAGGGCATAGAAGCCACTTGCCCAAGAACCAGATTACTTACAGATAGTCATACCAATACGATAATGTTACAGGTCAAGCACTGTTTTTTCACTTTACTCAACACCTGAACATAAGCACTGCACACAAAGTAATGTCATCAATAAGTGACACTGCAGCCAAAAAGAAGATGATGATCCATGATGACAAGATTGTGTTTCTGTTGTGAGAATGGTGAAAATGGAGTGGGGACTGGAGGGGACAAATCTGAACCTCATTGGAGATCATTCCGGAATAGTGGTCAATGTGCAAAATAAAGTGTATGTAGAGAAACTGAATATACCAATCAGCTTCTATGAAATTCACTTGTGTCTGTAATGTTTTCAATCACTGTATAGAGCAGAGTGAGGCCAAAATTAGCATTAAACCTTCAGCATTTTTAGTTTAATAGACTGAGCACAATAAAATAAACATTTCTTAGTAAACCATTTGTCAAAATTCTAAGCCCAACACTTGCTGTTTATATCTCAGTGCTCTCACAGTGCTGCTTCCCAGACTTCTGGTCTGTCTTGAGCCAGCCTGTTAGCTTGGAGAAAGGAAGGGGAGAAGGGGAGGGGGGGCAGGGGAGTGCCTTTCCATTCTAGGCAAGGTGGAATGGCCAAGGGTTCCCAAGTGATGTTATTGACAACATATGATCATGACCATACATAGTTACATAGTACATACTTAGTCAGGTTGAAAAAAAGACATTAGTTCATCTAGTTCAACCAAAAAAAAAAAAAAAATAGAAAAATTATATATAACCATACAATCCCATATACAATCCTTCACCCACATTTGATCCAGAGGAAGGCAAAAAAAACCTGCAAAGCATGATCCAATTTGCTATAGTGGGGTGAAAAAATTCCTTCCTGATCCCCCAAGAAGCAATCGGATTCACCCTGGATCAACGTTACCTAAAAATGTTAGTACCCAGTTATATTATTTACATTAAGAGAAGAATACAGGCCTTTTTAACCACTTGCCGACCGCCGATCGGCATTTGACGGCGACAAAGTGGCTCTGTAAGGCGAATCGCCGTCACCTGACGGCGGCCGCCTGATCGCTCACTGTGTCCGGGGGGGCCAGGGAGCGGGTGCGGCGGAGTCGATCTCCGCCGGCCACCCGCGATGCCCCCCCCCCGGAGTGAAGGAACGGAGGTCCGTGTAAGTAAACACGGACCTCCGTTCTGTGAAGGGGGAAGGGCTGTGATCACAGCCTTCCTGTACATGGAGGCTGTGACCACTTCCCTTCCCCAGCTAGGGCAGCCCCTATACAGTTAGAACACGCCCAGGGAACATAGTTAACCCTTAGAGCGCCCCCTGCAGGTTAACCCCTTCACTGCCAATGGCATTTACACAGTAATCAGTGCATTTTTATAGCACTGATCGCTGTATAAATGCCAATGGTCCCAAAAAAGTGTCAAAATGGTCCGACATGTCCGCTGAAATATCGCAGTACCGCTAAAAATCACAGATCGCCGCCATTACTAGTAAAAAATAAAAAAAAAATAAAAACCCCAAAAATGAATTCTCATCATCCGTAAACGCAACCACTTTTGTGCAAACCAATTAATAAACGCCGATTGAGTTTTTTTTATCACAAATATGAGTAAGAATATAAATCGGCCAAAACCGATGAAAAAAAATGTTTTTTTATATTTTTTTTTGGATTTGTATTTTAGCAAAAAGTAAGAAATTTGTGTTTTTTTGCAAAATTGTCGCTCTTTTTTTGTTTATAGCGGCAATCAGAAATGACGCAGCGGTGATTAAATACCACCAAAAGAAAGCTCTGTTTGTGTGAAAAAAAGGACGCAAATTTCGTTTGGGTACAACGTCGCACGACCGCGCAATTGTCAGTTAAAGCGACGCAGAGCCGAATCGCAAAAAGGGCTCTGGTCCTAAAGCTGGAAATCCTTCCGGGGCTGAAGTGGTTAAAGCAATCTACCACGTTGGCCAAAAATACCTCTGGAGGGAGTCTATTCCACATTTTCACAGCTGTGAAGAAACCTTTCCGTATTTGGAGATTAAATCTTTTTACCTCTAGACATACATCGTCAATAACATCAGTCAGCTTCACCGGCCACTTTGTTAACATTCAGCAGAACTGAAAGAGGACCGAAAAGGTCTTGTCCCTACAAATGGATAAAGACCACCCCACCCTATTTGTAGCTTTTTCAGGTTGCATTGTCCATCTGCCTCTTAGCTGCGGTGAGCAATATGGCTCATGCAAAAAGTATATATAGTTGTATTTGAGTGGTTGCAAGTTGTTATTCATTATAAAACATAAACGTGCCTGACAAATGCAACAGGGGAGAGGAGAGGGGCATATGAGATACATTGTAGAAACTTTGATTATGTTTGTAAGGGCATATAAATCAGCATATAATATACACAAATGCAGTCTTATGCTCATGTCATAAGCAAGCTCTGATTACTGCTGATCCTTTTATTGCACTGATAAATCCTACCTGAATAAAACAATTTTGTAGTACCTAATTATGTAAGACAACAGTAACATCTGGTGACCCAGACCATGTCATCTTTGCTTAGACTGTAAAGGACATGATGGGGCTCAGGGCATAATTTTTTATTCACGGCAATAAAAAATATTTTTTTTATGCATAAATATGTTATTTTGTAATGTTGGCATGGATTAAGAGTCTATCCCCTGGTCAGTGGGTAATTAGTTAGTGCTCACTCCAAGGTCCCAAACTAAGGTTTGGCTTAGTGAAAAGTTAGGCTTTTTTGGGCTATTTGTTTATTAAAACTAGAGCTCTGGTAGTATTTTAGATAAAATGTTGCAGGATAGAACTAGTACCATAGCTGACTACTGTTGCTACATTCCTGATGGAACTGATTGTCCAACATTTGTGGCTAGAAACAGAGAAAACCAACATTTGCTCACTTTTCAAGCCCCTGGATCACCTACAGTCAGGTCTATAAATATTGGGACATTGACACAATTCTAATCTTTTTGGCTCTATACACCACCACAATGGATTTGAAATGAAACAAACAAAATGTGCTTTAACTGCAGATTTTCAACTTTAATTTGAGGGTATTTACATCCAAATCAGGTGAACGGTGTAGGAATTACAACAGTTTGTATATGTGCCTCCCATTTTTTAAGGGACCAAAAGTAATGGGACAATTGGCTGCTCAGCTGTTCCACGGCCAGGTGTGTGTTATTCCCTCATTATCCCATTTACATGAAGCAGATAAAAGGTCCAGAGTTCATTTCAAGTGTGCTATTTGCATTTGGAATCGGTTGCTGTCAACTCTCAATATGAGATCCAAAGAGCTGTCACGATCAGTGAAGCAAGCCATCACTAGGCTGAAAAAACAAAACAAACCCATCAGAGAGATAGCAAAAACATTAGGTGTGGCCAAATCAACTGTTTGGAACATCCTTAAAAAGAAAGAACGCACCGGTGAGCTCAGCAACACCAAAAGACGCGGAAGACCACGGAAAACAACTGTGGTGGATGACCGAAGAATTCTTTCCCTGGTGAAGAAAACACCCTTCACAACAGTTGGCCAGATCAAGAACACTCTCCAGGAGGTAGGTGTATGTGTGTCAAAGTCAACAATCAAGAGAAGACTTCACCAGAGTGAATACAGAGGGTTCACCACAAGATGTAAACCATTGGTGAGCCTCAAAAACAGGAAGGCCAGATTAGAGTTTGCCAAACAACATCTAAAAAGGC
>BLSH010517351.1:416884-461897 GCA_018402905.1 Glandirana rugosa | reverse complement strand
GTTTGCGCGTACAAACCTTAGGTCCTTCACAAGCCTAGAACATTTGGACACAAACATTAAGTGTTTAGTGTAAGTGGACTTAAAGGAACAATATACGAGCAGTGTTTAGTGATGCAAGCCGAAACAACCGACTAATGAACTGATGGTAGTCATGCGATCTGTTTGGTCGGTCAAACAACCTGCAAGCCAACCGGTTGTTAGCCGCGCACACATGCTCCGAAATCCGATAACATTTTACCATTATGTTGATCTTCTCTCAACATTTACGAAATAACTTGAGGGGAGTAACTGAACGGACGGTGTTGTTTTCTGTTCCTGGATAAATGTCAGTCCAGGTATTTATAACACTGTAGCTCTGCAGTTAAAGCACATCTTGTTCGTTTCATTTCAAATCCATTGTGGTGGTGTATAGAGCCAAAAAGATTAGAATTGTGTCGATGTCACAATATTTATGGACCTGACTGTAAATAGGTCCTTGTCTTTTGTTGTGGCAGGCAAGTCAATGAGGGGAGTTCAATAAAGCATTTACAACTCTCTTCTAGTTGTATTACCATTTTACAATAGCCTAAAGCCTCGTACACACGCGCCGATTGTTGGCCAACCGAACGTCCAACAAACTGGCTGGTTTGTCTAGCGTACTGATGGTAGTCAAGTAATCAGCCAACAAAGCCGAACGTAGTGATTTGTGACGAGCATATAACAAGGAAATTCAGGTGAATGTGATTTGTGAATTACAAACACAGGTTTACAAGATCCGAACACTTCCTGGATTCCAAACATGCGCGTTTGCACTTCCAACTTTTTGTTGGCCCAAACAGCCAATGCCTTGTTGGCCAACAAAAGTTTTCTAGTCTTGTCAGCCAACTTCTGTTGGACAATAATTGGAAATCTGCTGTTGAATCGTGCATACTAACGGTTGGACGACCGTTGTTGGCCGATAATTGTATCCTGTGTATGGGCTTTAAGAATAATTCAGACCAACATATTCAGGTAATTCTTATTTCTGTGAACTTAAACCAATTTTTGGGTATCTGCTCCAGCATCTATGTCCCCATTCCATGTGTTCCACTGAGGGTGCAGGTCAGGCTAGGAGTCCATCCTGACTTCATGTAATCCACAGAACAAGTATAGAAAAATCTCAGCCACCACACACCTTATAAGCCCAACATGTAATAGTTGATAGCAGCCTCAGCCGAACTCCATCCAGACCATGCTCCCTGACATGTTTTGTCCCACCAATGGAGTTACCTCCATGATTAAGCCCCTTGGGTGAGGTTAAATGTGTTGGGGTGTGGCCTGGATTGAGGCGGCTATCACCTATTACACGCTGGGGTTGTATAGTGTGCAGTGGCTGAGATTTTTCTATACTAATTGTTATTTCTACTACTTTAGAAATCTGTTGTGAATGGTTGAGACAGATTAAAAAAGAATTGCCACCAGCTCACAGTTAAAGAGGAGATCGGGCCCCACCTCCAAAAATTAAAAGTCAGCAGCTACAAATACTGTAGCTGCTGACTTTTACTATTAGGGAACTTACCTGTCCAGGCATCCATTGGTGTCCTCATCCAAGCTGATTCTTGAATCATCTCTTAGGTGCTGGCGCTGCCATATAGGCTAATGGAATTTAGCAGTGAAGCCTTGTGGCTTCACAGACAGGTCCTTACTGCGCATGCACAAATCATGCTGCACTCTGCGAATGGACCGGCTGCAGGGGGAAGGAACTTCCAGCTCACTTTGCCAGAGCACACAGAGCCAGAAGTGGGAGCAGGTACCTGTCAAAAACAGGTACCCCCCCCCCCAAAAGGTGTCAAATGTGGCAGCAGAGGGGGAGAGGAGGCAAACAAGCGGAGCTTCTACTTTTGGGTGGAGCTCCCCTTTAAGCAAACTGCAAGTATTTAGGACCAGCTCTGAGTTTTTGTAGAGAAAGAAACCAGTACTCAGAGTGGGGAATTTTGTGCTGGGAAGTTACTGCTTCCCACCTGGGGCTCCAATGTTGCTGGGAAGCCAGCATCATAGGCACCAATGACTCATCCCAGCCCCATTTATCTGTCTTCCAGAAGATTCCCTGGCTGAAACAGAACATAAATAAAAGGAAGGGGATGGTGGTTGACATCATTAGCTAAAAATAACATTGATAATATTGGGACAATGATGTCAGGCTTTGGTTCTGACCCTTTATTAAACTTCTGCTGTTGGCTGGGGAATCTTCTCACTGGCAAGTGAATAGGGCCAGGGATGATTCATTGGTTGCTAGGACGCTGTCTGCTGCACAGCCAACAGTGTTCTATGTTGCAAGTAGCTGAACATACTCTGAGGAAAGAGTGCCAGTGCTGCTCTCCACCATGCTACAGGTTCATGTACCTGTTCCTGAAAGGTATATGAATCTGCTGTTTACACGAGCATGTATATGGAGGAGCTCCAGCATTCTAAAAATGTTCTACGTCACTATGTTTGAACTCCAGGGAATTCACTGATCACACAAAGCTAGGTGGATTAAAATACATATTAGACTGCTGTATGGTTTCTGTGCTAGTTTACAGTTGTTTAAATATTCCAGTCTGATACATGTTATAGGCAAGGTACAGGTGTACACTGTAAAATTTTAGAGTTGTAATAAACGGGTCAAACCACAGAATAATATTTGTACCTTGTGTCTACAGTAATACAAGTTGTTTTAAAACCACCACAGGTCAAACCTGGAAAAGTATATTGTTTTTCTTTTCTTTTCCTTTTTGGCACCATAAGCAAGGACAAATCTATTGGCAAATTGGTAGGCTCATAGCTTAATTGTAAAATGGCTCTCGTCCATAAGGGGGAAACAACCGCTAAAGCTAAAGTGGTTCAGTTAATGTGTTTGCATATAAAAATAATGGCAAGCATCTTCACTGGAAACCATAATCTTGTTTATCTTTTCTATGAAACTATATATACTATGTATGAGAATTTCCCTTACCAGCACTGAAACTAATGGCCAGCATAAAATACAAGCTACAAAGTTTGCTTACTGCGCTCTCTGGGTTCAGCTAACATTTGGTTCCAAGTGTTGTATGCAGATTATTTGGTACAAGTGTCTTCTATGAAAATAATCTAGGGGAAAGTGTTCTTGATTCCCATAACAACCAGTTTCCATCTGTCAATTTTTTTTACAGGAGATATGGAAGTAACTGACTGACAAGCTGCTATGCATATTAAAGTAGTTCTAAAGGCAGAAGGTTTTTCATCTTAATGCATTGTATGCATTAACCACTTCAGCCCCAGAAGGATTTGCCCCCTTAATGACCAGGTAATTTTTTGCGATATGGCACTGCATCTCTTTAACTGACAATTGTGCGGTCATGCAACACTGTACCCAAACAAAATTGATCTCCCTTTTTTCCCACAAATAGAGCTTTCTTTTGGTGGTATTTGATCACCTCTGCGGTTTTTATTTTTTTCACTATGAACAACAAAAAAAATGCCAATTTTGAACAAAAAACAATACTTTTACTTTCTGCTATAAACACACCCCATAAAAAAAAATTAATTTCTTCATAAATTTAGGCCAATATGTATTCTGCTACATATTTTTGGTAAAAAAAATCCCAATACGCATGATTCTATCTATGGAATAGATTTAGGGACTTTCATTTTTTTTTTTATTGTTTTTTACTAGTAATGGTGGCGATCTGCAATTTTTAGCGGGACTGCAACATTGGGGCAGACAAATCCGACCCCAAATGACACTTTTTGGGGACCAGAGACATTATTACATTGATTAGTGCTATAAAATGCAGTGATCAATGTAAAAATTACACTGGCAAGAAAGGGTCGATCAAGGGGTTAACTGTGTTCCCTAAGTGTGTTCTAACTGTAGAGGGATAGGCTGGCAGGGACATGACAGAGATCACTGTTCCCGATGACTGGAAACTGTAGATCTCTTTCATGTCCTCTGCCTTGTTTACATTGGCAGATCCCCGTTCTGCCTCTGTACTAAGCGATCGCGGGTGGCCGGCCGATATCGCGTCTGCCCGATCCGCGGGCATGCTCACGCAGTGTGCAGCAGGCGCAAGCGCGCACCACCACCGGCGTGCTCCCGCCCACAACTGCGCCTGCGTGAGCCGCTGTACAGGTACGGCGATTCACGCAGGAGAGCCAACCTGCAGCCGTATTACGACGTTGGCTGGTCGGAAAGTAGTTAAGATAAAAACCTTCTATGTGCAGCAGTCCCCCTCAGCCCCCCTTATACTTTCCTGAACCCCTTCTCGATCCAGTAATGTAGCACGAGAGACTCGGCTGTCCAGGGCTCTCCCTCCTGATTGGCTGAGATACAGCAGCGTGTGCTATTGGCACCCACTGCTGTCAATCAAAGTCAGTGAGCCAATGAGGAGAAATAGTGGGTGGGGCAATTGGCAGGAAGGAGGGCCCAGGAATGCTGGCTAGGGACCCGAGAAGAGGAGGACAATGGGCTGCTCTGTGCAAATCCAGTGTACCATGTTTGTTATTTTGAAACAAGGAAAAACAAGACTTTAATATCACCTTAAGAACAATTTTTGCCTTATACACTCTTTGAACATGAGTAGTAGCTAGCTTAATCCATTAGCATGAACAAAATAGTATATCTAAACTCTAACTGGATGAGATTTCGTTTCCTAGGGCATTGTGTATCATGAACAATTAATATTATCTTTTTTTTTTTAATTAAAAAATTTAAAGCATAAGTTAAGTAAAAATGCAAGATCACCTCATTAGCTATGGTCCCTCTTCCTCTGTAAAAATGTCTGTGAATGAATCTGTAAAGGAAAAAAGGGGGTAAAGTCACTATACTTCTGGCAAGATTCCTGGAGAATGATGAGCACCCCAAATATTGCAAGAAGGCATTCAAGTCCAGTGGAAGAGCATCTGCTTGTGAGATGTGGGATCCTCATCATTCTCAGGATCTCACAGGAATGAGGATGACATCATCCTCAAATAGGCCGTGGGGTAAAGTAAGAATATAATTTAACTCTAACTTTTTTTTTTCTACAGGTACATTTTCAGCTCTTATTATGCAGTATATTTTAGAGGGGAGAGTGCTCAGATCAAATAACTGGACCTTACATTTTTTTTTTGTGATCTACATAATTGTTTCAGGTCAGTGCCTCAAAATACTTGTTTTGTTAAGAAAAAGACAATCCCCTCTGCGTGGGAATCCCAAGGATTTTTTAAAAATTCTGTAGCAGATTTCTATCTTTTATTGCTATGAAGAATTAGTTGTTTGTAACCAACCTGACTGCATATTAATTCTGAATGGGAGTGACTGCTTCACTATAACCAGCTGGTGCACTTTCTGTATTCTAATTGGAAAATCTGCAGTATCTGCATCCCTTTAGAAGTAATTGACCCTTAGAGAGTATTTCACCAAAATGTAATTTTCTATTATAGGGAGTGCCTAAAATCTGACTTGTATCTTAGTCCTGACTTCAGGGAGAACCAGTGAGCCAATCACACAAGCTGGAAATTACATTTTTTTAGGGATTCTGTAAAACAACAATGTACAGAATGCCTGCAGGTTGCCATACTGCATTAAATTTTACAAAAAAAAGGACAGTGTTGCACATTGAAAAGGAAATTTGTAATGTCATTAAAATATAATATGGCTTGTGCAGAAAAGCTATATTATTTAGCATTGGCTATATTTTTCCACAAAAGTGGAGTTATCCTTTAAAAGCAAGCAACTGCGATTTTCAAAATGAGGTCAGCGATGGAAAATTACATATTTCCCTTTAAAGCCAAAGATGAGAAGTCGAGCTAAGTAATGTCATACCCAGAACAAATGCTCTGTTCTGCCTAGCCCCTTATGTAATTCAAGTATTCTCATTTGTGCAGGCTTGTAGACACTGTTACATCTGTACTTAGTCCCACATCACAGCACAGTACAAAAGTGTATGGAATGCATTATAAAATGGACAATGCAGTTTATTCCCTTCCAGTTCAATTATATATATTGAAATCGGCATTTAAAAATGTGCTTTGTATAAATGCTGGCCGAGCCAGCAGTGGAATTAGAACTATGCAATCAATTTGATAGAAATGATTTAATTAGAGGAAGGAGAGAATACAGATTTGTCTTATTTTGAGAACGGAATGCCATGAGTGATTGCTCTGTGCAGGATCACAAGTTCACAACAAAGAGGTCCACTAACCTCCCAATGATGCTTGTCCTACTGCTACCCAAGGATTTCTCGTTAACATTTGGCACAGAATCAGGGAATATCTGCAAATGATAATGTCTCTGAGAAATGGCCAGGACTAGTGAACAGTAGCAGCGTTATGTGGCTGCAGAGAAAGCGGAATTCAATGAATCACAAGATTTGTTTATGGAAAAAGCACTTCAGCCAGATAACTTATTGAGAAGACAAATTTAGATGACAGCCGAGAAGCAGCCATTAGTCCAACATTATCACTGCAGCATAAAGCTATGGCCCCAATGATGGAAACCACTGTGGCATACAGAAACCAGAGAGGCAAACATTGATCATGTTAATTAAAATGCAACATTGCATGTTGGTTATTGGTTACTTATGTCGTGCTGAAATAAACTTCATTTGAGCAAGAATGATATCACCACGCATTGTGAAATGTAATGTCAAGCCATCAATTTTCCTTGGCATTTTCCCGAATGACATTACATTTTGTAGCTGTAACCCTTAAATCTCTTAAAACACATTTACCGAGAACAGTATAGGATGAAATAGATTAGCGTATAAATAAAACTATGATACAATCGCTCTTAAAATGGAATTGAACTGAAAAAAAAAATCTGGCAGGTAGGGTTTTTATGATATAAGACACCCAATTGGTCTCTTTTGTCATGAATGCTTTTCTATGCCTGTCAGGGATAATATACACTTAGCAATGCATGCGTAACTCAGCGTACATTTATGGCCCCCTCTGTGCTGTGATGATATGACTCCTGTGCCTATGCGCGGGAGTGACGTCATTGCCTCCTGGTCAGGAAGACTAGAACATTATGACATAAATCTTCTGGTCACCCATTTAATTAAAAGAAAAAAATAGCAGAGTTTAATTTCAATTTAATTTAGGACACCAGCTAAATCTTTCTAAGTTAGCTTTGGATATAGCAAGTTAGAACCTTGGATAGTTTTAGTATTACAGACTTTGTAGGGAAGTAGGGAAGATTTGCCTTCGCTATTTATGGTGTTCCCTAAATAGGATATGGAATCTGTTAAACAAAACTACTTATTGCTAACATCCCCTCTCATGTTTTTGTTTCTATATCTGTTCTTATTTCTGGTTGTATCACTGGGAAGTGATGGAAAATCTCTCCAGAGAAACATAGAAGAGTGGTGCCATAAAAACTACCAAGTGGTCCATTGAGTCTGTACTGTTTTTTTATTTATATACAGTGTATTTTTTAGGTTTTATTTATTTATTTATTTAAGTATTTATCTTCATCTCTTTTGTCTGCACATAGATCTATGATTGACCCAAGTACTGTTGACCAACTCACTACCTGTCCTGGAAGTTTATTTCAAGCATCATCTACTCTTTCAGTAAAATAATACTTTCTAAAGTCAGCCAAAGATGGAGCGGGTTGCAGGAAAGAAAATCGCTTGATTCCCCTATCAACACAGTCAGTGATGACCAGGGACTCCCTCCTGCTAAGTCATTGTGTCCTCCTGGTGGGGGGGGGGGGGTTGGGAAGCAGTCCCCACCCAGAGATAACAGCCGCTAGCAATAATCGCATGTAAAATTCAGCAGGCTGGCTGTACCCAATTTGATCAATCAATCAACTTGGGTACATTTAGCCTGCCCATACATGCTGCCCATGCCTGCTGAACTAGCCAAGATTCATACTGTCTATGGCCGGCTTAAGATTCATTTTGAACTTCCCTCCTGCTGTTCTTGATCTTAGCTTTGTATTGAAAATACTGCCCTCCTGAACCTTAATCGTACCCTTCATATATTTAACCCCTTCCTTACCCGGCACTTAAACCCCCCTCCTGCCCAGACCAATTTTTGGCTTTCAGCACTGTCGCATTTTGAATGACAATTGCGCGGTCGTGCGACGTTGTACCCAAATAAAATTTGCGTCCTTTTTTTCCCACAAATAGAGCTTTCTTTTGGTGGTATTTGATCCCCTCTGCGTCATTTCTGATCGCCGCTATAAACAAAAAATGAGCGACAATTTTGCAAAAAAGAACAATATTTTTTACTTTTTGCTAAAGTACAAATCCATTAAAAAAATTATTCATCAGTTTTGGCTGATATATATTCTTCTACATATTTTTGGTAAAAAAAAAAACCGCAATCGGCGTATATTGATTGGTTTGCGCAAAAGTTATCGCGTCTACAAACTGGGAATTGATTTATGGCGTTTTTATTATTTTTTTTTTTACTAGTAATGGCGGCGATCTGCGATTTTTATCGGGACTGCGATATTGGGGCGGACATGTCGGACATTTTTTACACTTTTTTGGGACCAATGACATTTATTCAGCGATCAGAAATTTAAATGTCCACTGATTACTGTGTAAATGTCATTGGCAGTGAAGGGGTTAACCTGCAGGGGGCAGTGAAGGGGTTAAATATGTTCCCTGGGTGTGTTCTAACTGTGGGGGGGCGGGGCTGGTCGGGACATAACAGATCTAACTGATCCCAGTGACAGGGATCAGTAGATCTGCTATGTCCCCTGTCACAGAACGGGGAACCACCGTGTTTACAAAGGCGGTTCCCCGTTCTGAGGCTCCTAAAGGCGATCGCCGGGTCTCGGGCGGACATCGAGTCCGCCCGACCCACGGGCACGCTCGCGCAGCGTGCGGCGCGCACGCGCGCGCCGCCGCTGCCGCCAGGGGGCGCGCCTGGAGCGTGCGCAGTGGAGGACGTCCATGGACGTCCTCCGGGCATTTCAGGTCTGCGCTGGAGCCGTACTTCGGCTATAGCGCGGACCTGGAGTGGTTAAAGAGGAGACAAAGACAGTGATAATAATCTGATAGAGCTTGTAGCCATTCCCTTCCCTGCTCCATCAAAAACTGACTGGAGATTCACTTTATATTTTCAACTGGTTTGAACATCTCTGTTCTAGAAAACTCATCAGGGTCCATTTATCAAATACACTTTTAGGAAATACACAATTAATGTAAGGTCACTCTTACAGTCATTGCTGCCTTCCTCCTAAACCTTCGGGTGCCTCGGATACAAGAACCACAAAATACTTTAACAAGGTTAAAAACAAATGTATTGTTTTTCAGTACATGCAAAAGTAGACCACCCAGTTGCCTCTCTTTAACAGCACCCCCCCCCCCGGGGGGCTTCATCACGGAGAACAAAAAAAATTAATAGATTTAGCTGTGTGATTAAGTTAAGCCCCAGCCCAGGGGAAAACTGCATTAGGGTTGGTGTACACCAGCTGCAGCTCAGTGTGTTTTTTTTTCTGCATGTAAAATGCATGGACAGTAGCTTATATGGGTTCCAATGGCATAGTTCAATAAAATATAAAAATATCAGGATAAGAACACAGAATATACAGGTGAGTAAGACTTAAAGTAGAACTAGGGGCAAAACTTTTTTTTTTCATTTTGGATAGAGTAGGGAACGTTTATATCCCCTGTAAGGTTTATTTTTGCCATATATGTCCCATTGGACATTTCCTATCCCATATGCAAGGAGATAAGATCGAGACAGTTTGGTGCTGCCTGTAGCACAATAGGATGTTGTAAATTATACCGGGGTATTGTATGAAAAAAACCCCATGTATAAAGCACTGTGTTGTATCTGAATAAATATACAAAATATACGATCACATAACAATTGATATGAGAAAACACCCTACTTCCAGTCTATGACTCAGCTGTGATAGAAAGTTCCAATCGGTGCTATCCCTTCAATGTCCCATATACCCTCGGTGATTGGTATAGTAAATGAGACCGTCCCGCTATAGGGAGTGATAAACGTAGAAGTCTCCGGTATTAGAACCTGCAGCTCAGTGTCTCAGCCCGCATCCGTGAACACATATAAGGGGAAGAGAAAACACAATAGTGTAATGCCGTAGGCAAATCTATGGCACTTATGTGCCGACCGTACTCACGCTTTTGAAGTCAGACTAAGCTTTCTCTGCTAGCTGATGCTGGCCGAGAGATCTCCGTGCTCTCGTGTATGATGGTAGTGGGTGAGCGTAGTGATGTCTCAGGCTCCGCCTTATGCATTTCGTCATCTGACGTCTTCGGAGGCGACGCCATATTGCTATACCCACTGGCTTATATACCCAACTTGTAACTAAGCAACCAACCATCACATGATCGCAGCCATTTTTTGGGAGACCTCGATAGAGACTTAAATCATCATCCTTCATGTATATAATAATAAAATAGAAAGAGAGTTTTGTTTCCTCTGTCACCGGCCAAAGGTACAAGATTAATAATTTAATCACGTGCACCAGCTCCTTTGTCACATATGTCATTGAATGCCCATGTAAACTACAGTATGTGGGTAGGACCACCAGACCCCTATACGTTAGAGTACGTGAGCATATTAAGATTATCCGTAAAGGGTTCAAAAATCACAGACTTTCCAGACACTTTAGGGATACACACAACAGAGATCCTTCTCTTGCAACGTTTTACGCTATTGACCACATTAAAGATAGAAGGAGGGGTGGTAACAGAACCATTGCCATTCTCCAAAAATGAAACCAAATGGATATACCTTTTAAACACTTTGAGGCCAGATAATATAGACATAGATCTTAATTGTTTTTTGACTAATTATTAGCTATCATTTCATTTCCCCTCTCACGGTCTGTAAACACCCTTCCTTGACTAGTACACACATACCTTTGCTACATTGACAATATTATCCCAAGGACCAATCCATCCCACCTTCCCTTCTCTTCCCCTATCCCCCTCCCCCCCTTTTTCTTCCCCTGGGCTTTTCACATACATTCTCTCCTTGAGGGTATCATTATGACCCTTTCTGTCATATATGCCCACATAGATATTCACCCTCATTCCTATCTGCAATTTGCACATCCTTGTTTTTATCATTATATAATTTCCTCTTTTATTCCTGATTGCATATTCTCTTACATACATTTTTATATGGAAAACCATTTTCTTTTTATTTGGTTTTTTATACACTGGGTTTTTTATACACTCGGTTTTTATAGAGTTGTTTGCTTTGTCATTCTTTTTTATGTATTAATATTTTATTTTATAGCTTGTCTTAATAAATTATACACTTTATATTTCTTATTATATACATGAAGGATGATGATTTAAGTCTCTATCGAGATCTCACAAAAAATGGATGCGATCATGTGATGGTTGGTTGCTTAGTTACAAGTTGGGTATATAAGCCAGTGGGTGTAGCAATATGGCGTCGCCTCCGAAGACGGCAGATGACGAAACGCGTAAGGCGGAGCCTGAGACGTCACTACGCTCACCCACTACCATCATACACGAGAGCACGGAGATCTCTCGGCCAGCATCAGCTAGCAGAGAACGCTTAGTCTGACTTCAAAAGCGTGAGCACGGTCTGCACATAAGTGCCATAGATTTGCCGTACGGCATTACGCTATTGTGTTTTCTCTTCCCCTTATATGTGTTCACGGATGCAGGCTGAGACACTGAGCTGCAGGTTCTAATACCGGAGACTTCTACGTTTATCACTCCCTATAGCGGGACGGTCTCATTTACTATACCAATCACCGAGGGTATATGGGACATTGAAGGGATAGCACCGATTGGAACTTTCTATCACAGCTGAGTCATAGACTGGAAGTAGGGTGTTTTCTCATATCAATTGTTATGTGATCGTATATTTTGTATATTTATTCAGATACAACACAGTGCTTTATACATGGGGTTTTTTTCATACAATACCCCGGTATAATTTACAACATCCTATTGTGCTACAGGCAGAGCCAAACTGTCTCGATCTCATCTCCTTATATATTCACTCACCTTTGGTGTTTATGACAGGGCTGCATCTTAAATGTATGTTTTTACAATATATATATTTTTTATAACATTTTATATATAAACATCTCTTATACTTTTACACATACACAGTTTATATTTAGGTCACATTTATTGTATATTAATTTGCACATTGTCTTTTGCACACCAGCACTTTCTTGGCAGCGCCATTTGCCATTTAGATCCATTCAGTTCAATTTCCTATCCCATAGCCACAGCATGAAGTGAGAGAAATCCTTCTCAAGTAAGGGAAATTCCAGGTTGTCAGCAGGGTCACTGGAACTAGAGTTCCCACAGGAAGATATCCCCATAATTCCTGTTCAGGGAACCAAAATTTTGGATTTTCTTTTACTTTCGGGGATAATGGTAAACAAAACTAATAGAGAGGGTGAATCTCCCTAAAGGGGCAGCATATTCTTTCAATTCTGGTGGAGCTGTAGAAAAAAAACCATGATTACATATTATGGTGGAATTATAAACTAACAGAAAAACTTTTATGATCTCATGCCTGGAGTTCCACTTTAATAGAGGCACTCTCATCAGAGTATGGTGTGGTGGTTTGCCAAACATTAATAGAGCACTACTTGGCAGAAATTGGATGTCTCCTAAGATTCCAGGCTCACAGGATGTAATTGATAACCTAAACATTCAATGTGCATTTAAACTCACTCTAGCAAAATGTCAACCTTCCAGAAGCATTGAAAATATTTACTATGAAATCCCTATTATAGGAAGAAATGAACCTGCTCTATTTGATACAAGACAGTTATATTTCTGTCTTCTTTCTAGTTCTCTTTATTATTTCTTTAGCGATTTACAAATATTTGATCTTTCATGGATATGCCAGCTGTGCCATTTTGTTAGGAGGTGCTCAAAGAGTTTCGCCCATTGTACCCTTTAGTATTGTGCACATTACTCTTATTGTAAATGCATGGGGTTAATAGCTACCTGGATATTCAGAATGTGAAGGGGGGTTTTTTATTATTATTTCATATGCCAGTATTGATATTTTTCTTCACCGCTCCAGTAGACGTCCATAGACGAAACGCGTAGGGCGGAGCCTAACAACGTCACACGTCATTTCCGGTCACGGGACTTTGGAACACTTTGAGCAAGGCGGACACGCTCGTTTGTTGTTATGGGCTATCATTTTCGCAGAAATATGTGAGTGTTATTCTTAGCAAAGATAAAATAAAACTACTGTATCAACAATATTGCGCAAGATCCTGTGTTTCTCTTTTTGGTTGGAAAACGAACGAGAAGGGTGAGACACAGTGATCTCCCCGCAGAAATATATCCAGGAGTACCGTGGTAAAACACAACATCCCTGACGGTGAGGCAAGACAGCAGTCCTACCAAGCGTACGCCCCTTCAGTGGGGGACGCTTTCTGGTGAGTGGTCTCACGTGTGCAGTGAATAGGGGGGAACACTCGGTACACGGTGTGGAGTGAAAATACCAGCACAACAAGGGACAACATCACCCATGAACTCTTTAAAAGTTGAACTTTATGCATAGAAGCACCTTAATTATAACGGAGATTTTTTCCCGAGGCACATGCAATAATTTAATACATCCCCTCCTCAGACATTTTGGACACTCTGTGGTCATTCCATACCCCTTCGCAATTCTGGCAAAAGTTTTTTTCGATCTATACGAAAAAATTCAAAATTTAACATATTCCCTGTTTAGGCACTTTGGACACTTTACAGGCACTTGCTGCAAAAAAACTTCTAATTGCGGTTTTTGAACATTTAGTTTCACACATTGTGCACATCTCTTGCAATTTTACAAGGGATCTCCTTTTTATTCCTTTCTATTCCTTTTTTGAAGCACTTTAATCACTGTATAGGCACTTGTTGGTATTTGCACATGTTTGAATATTTGTAATTTTGCACTTCGTATCCCTTTCCACTCTAGAAGTATTTGAGAGATACCTAGAAAATATATATATAGTCATTTAACAGCAAAGATACGCATTTGCACTTAATTTTGATGAAATTGCACATAATTTTGATGGTTTTTATGTGTATTTATTGATTGCATTTTATCCACTTGTTTTAATCACTGGAGGTCATCATATTTATGAGTTTACACATCTATCACATGCACATATCACTTTAATTTGAATCCACAAACAACTTTAAATTTTAAATTTTGTACTTATAATACCTATATCCACCTTACAAGTTGATATCGATTGCGGCCTGCTGATTAATTGGTGTCCCACCGAAAGACACCCGCACATAATAACGATATATTGAATTGAAGTTTATTTTATTATATTTTATTTACCAGCATCCTGGAAATTATAAGAGTAAAAATACAGAGCAGCGCCACTTTCCACCATAATTTTTATTGATATTTTTCTATACATTTACATGCAGACTAAACTGTTCAGCAAAGGTGACAGATACAAACCATAAAGAAATGGCACTTACAATGGTCAGCTTTTATTTATGGATAATTATTATTTTCTACAATACAAGAAAACTTGCTGAAACTGTGCTGGAGTTAGTTTTTAAATTATTTGGCATTTACTTAAAGGATAGCTCCACTTTTGTAGAAAAAAAATAAAGCAAAAGATAAAATGAATATAGCTTATGTGATTTCTACACAAGCCCTATTGTAATTTAATGTTACCTTCATTTTCTGTAAATGTCAATGCAACATAGCAACCTGGAGGCATTCTGTACAACATTAGTGCCTGCAAAAATGTAATTTCCTGCTTGTGTGATTGACTCACTGATTTCCCCAGAAGCCTTCACTAAGATGCAGGTCAGAATTTAGGCATCCTTTGCAATAAAAATTAAATTTTTGTGAGATACTCTCTAACTGTTAACTAAAGGGATGCAGACTTTTCTCATCATAACAGTAAGTGTGCAGCAGGTGATTATAATGAACCAGACCCTTTCTTTTCAGAATCACTGCACAGGACAGGGTCAAACAAAGAGATATTCCTTCAGAGCAGAAACAGGTAGGAATTTGCAATAAATTGTATTATGGCACCTTAATACTCCTGTTTTGTGGTGCTCTGCATTGTCAAAAACCGCACAGGGCCATTTTTTCAGTCATTTTGGGATGCTGTTGCCCATTGATTTTTTTGGGCTGCAATAACATGCATGTGATAACACAACAAACCAACAGGCCAAGGTCTAAATGGGCCCTAAATGTTAAAAAAGCCACATTGCATACTTCACTTGGGGATTACATTGCACAGATGTGTTCACTGTGGTCACAACAAGCACATGATTCCATATACTGCTGCTTGAAATTTTATTTCCAATGATAAATACATATATATAGCTTGGAATTTCAGCTCTGACGGCACAGCGCATTGATCTTTTTGACCTTGTGCTTTGCTTGCCACAATATGTTGTTCATTTTATAGTGAGCGATTGTGGTGCTTATCACAATATTCTATTTTTCCAGTAAAATGCAAATTTTCCTTTATTGTCCTTTATTATTGAGATGTTCAAGCCACACTACAATCTGAGACCCCAGCACATGCATTGCACATAAGAGTATGATTTTCTAGATGGGGTGAGGGGCCATGTTTTCTAGGTGCTTATGGTCCCATGCTTATGCGATCCCACAGCTCGCTTTTTTAAAATTAAACACAGAAGGTTAAATAACTTGGACCTGTGGCACTATTATCTTGCTGCCCAATTTAGTCAACTTAGCTCTTGGTTTGTACCCCCCACATAGGGTTCTTTTTGATTCCTCAATGATATACCCATTATCATTACAGTATCTTCTCTGGGGTTTGGAAGCCCTGAAAAATGTACCTCCACAGGCAAGCAGGGTTACTAACTTCTCTTTGCCTTTATGACAAAAAAAAAAATATATATATATATATATATATATATATGACAGTTAGCCAATACACATGCTATACAACAACTCTTCTGGCTTGTCCTTTTGTCTGGCAATCCTAAATTCCTGGCATTTGGTATATCTGTGTTTTGCTTGTGGAGATTACAAAATAGAGATGGGCCAGCTGTTCAAATCAAACGTAAGTTCGACTCGAACAACGCCCGTTTGCCTGTTCGGCAAAATTAGAATATTATGGGGCGTTTGCGGGAACTTCGAGTGCCCATAATGCATTCCAATGGCGGGGGAAATGCTGCCCGCTGATTGGCCAAGGCATGCACATGACCTGCATGCTTTGACCAATCACAGAGCACTCTGTTGTGAAAGATATGATTGGCTAAAGGCAGGGTGCCTTCAGCCAATCACTGCTCAGCAGCCTCAATCCACGCCCCACACTATATAAAGCCGCTTGTTCAGCGGTGGATAGAGACAATGAGCTTAGTTAGCGGCGTGCAGGCAGTTCAGTGTAGCTAGTGATTACTGTGAAACAAATATTAGATAGATAGAACAATCTATATACAGTCAGTTAGTGTAGAGTGAAATCTATACTAGATAGATAGATAGATAGGGTGATCTGTATACAGTCAGTTAGTGTAGAGTGAAATATATATTAGATAGATAGATAGATAGATAGATAGATAGATAGATAGATAGATAGATAGAGTGATCTATATACAGTCAGTTAGTGCAGGCAGTGCAAGAATATATATACCTTCCTAGTGTATATATAATTCAATGCCTTTAGTGTATACTATAAACAGCCAATTCAGTGTATAGTATATAGTGTCTGTTCAGGCAGTGAAAGCATATATATATATACAGTCTAGTATATATGTATATATATATATATATATACTCAGCGAATTGAGTGTACAATATATATATATATATATATATATATATATATATATATATTGTGACAGCAGGCAGGTAAAGACGCCTGGTTGCGTGCAGGATGGCAGGTACATCTGCCCAAGATTTAAAGTGTATACAGACTTATACCACTAGGGGGGTGCTGAGTCTTGCAGGGGTAGAGTTAATGAGCCCAGCTGAGTTGAGCTGGCTCATTAAGGCCTTTACATAAACTCCCAGCAAGCATAGGTGAGTTCTCCACCCTGGAACCAGTATCTGTGACCATAGCCTGGGGAGCGTAACACATCCTGTACATGGTAAAGTCTGTGTGGCTGAGTGTCCTGCAGTGAGAGGTAGGAGCTAGCGGTAGGCTGTACCCAGCTGACAGACAGGGAAACCTATTGTGCAGTCAGTGGCCAAGTGGCCTAGGATTTATTTTGTTGTTTGCTTTTGTTTTGCTGTTTTCACATTGTAACTAGTGAGAATAAACTACCTTTTTGTTTTCACCTGAAACTACTGTCTCGCTGTGCCTAAATTGTGTAGTGAACCCTTCCAGGGGGTCACTCACACCCCCCTTACAATATATATATATATATACACACACACGCAGCGTATTGAGTGTACACTATATATCAGTGCATTCGCGGGTGTACGTATGGTATATAGCACACTTTACGTGGTGTCTTAAAATATATACAGTCTAGTATATATATATAGAAATAATCAATCCGGGATTGCTGCACTCGTAGGTTTATTAAAAAATACAAAAAAAAATATATACAAAAAGTTCCAAATGTTCAACAGTTTCGGGCTAGTGACAAAATGTTAATGCCCTTCTTCAGGTAGGAACCATTACATATCACATACTATTTATTTAATAATTTATATATACTTCATCTTACATCAGGGAACAATCAAACAATCAATTATGTTAATGATAGTTTCTTCCGTCTTCCTTAACCGTTTAATCATCACAAGATGTTCACAGGTTAGATCAATCACCCACCTCAGCTTTTTTTCCCCACGCCAATGGCTGATCTAAGGATGCATGCACTGTGCTGTCACCATTTGAGGAGGCCACAAGGATGGTGAGCCGTAACAGTGCATGCATCAGTGACACAATCCCTGTTGTTGTCCTGTTGAAGCAGACTCTGCGTGGCATTATGGACAGGGCACTGGAGGCAGAGCAGCAGGAGGCAGAGGAGGACTTCCTTTCCTCTCAAGGCCCACTTTATCCAGACACCATCATTCCTATGTCACAGAACACACAGGAGGAGAGAGGGGAGTAGGATGAGGAGGAGGATTCTGGCACATTTGTAGGCTTCGAAGAAGAGGAAGACATGCGTCAAAACAGAGAAGTACAGCTTTTCAGTTGACAATCCAACCCCAGGACCCTTGCGAGTAGTACGTGGCTGGCAGAAGAAAGTTCCAGATGCTGTCATCCTGAGTGACCCCGAGGAGTTTGCTTCTCAAGCCTTGGCAAATTTGAGGTGCATGGGTAACCTCATGCTTCAAAGCCTACAAAAGGACCCAAGAATACGTGGCATAAAGGAGAATGATCATTACTGGTTGGCAACCCTCCTGGACCACCGCTATAAGGGGAAGGTCTCAGAACTCATCCCGTCCCCACAGAGAGTGCAGAAGATAAAATCTCTTGGGGACACGTTCAA
Source organism: Glandirana rugosa (assembly GCA_018402905.1). Lineage (NCBI taxonomy): Eukaryota > Metazoa > Chordata > Amphibia > Anura > Ranidae > Glandirana > Glandirana rugosa. The sequence continues at coordinate 443,550 of BLSH010517351.1, read as the reverse complement.
GAGGATTTTATTGAACATTTTTCCTGACTCCAGTAGGTTATAGTGTCATGGAAAATGTAGTTTTGAGTCTTCTGTTGGTCAAGAGAGGAGCGTTGGAGAAGGCGTCCATCTAAGAGATGCATTTCGGAATTTTTTTTAGTCGTCGCTGCCCAGGGCTGTCAGATTCCACATCCCATCGGCATCGTCTGCATCACATGGTGGATGATTACCTTTGGGCCAAAACAGAGATGGACAGCTTTCCAGTTGATGATCCACTGGCTTACTCGGTCATGAGAATAGACCACTGGCCAGAACTTGACCAGTATGCTATTGAGTTGTTGGGCTGCCCTGTATCCAGCGTGCTTTCAGAATGGGCATTCAGTGCTGCAGGAGGTTTGTTACAGCTCATAGAACGTGTCTGTCCACAGACTCCGTGAACCGTTTGACTTTTATCAAAATTAATCAGTCCTGGATTACCAGCTATGAAGCCCCTGATGCTGATGTCACTGATTAATTTTTTTGGGGATGTGGAATCTCTGCAGGACTTCAAGGCTGTCTAGCTTTGAGTGTGTTCAATTATATCATCTGGAAGAATGTTTTTGGTATAGGTTTCATGGGCACAATTAACACCCAAAGACCAGTTTTTCTGCACCTGTTTGACAGATGCATATCATTGCAATTTTTTACTTCAGCTTTTGGGCCCATTCAGGTGCCGTTAAAAATGTAGGGATCAGATACACGTCCTGCACGTATCTGTATGCAACACCATACAAATTATTATGGCCATTCAGACCTGTGCGTTTACAGTCGATGTGTTTGGATCCAATAAATAAATAAAGCAGAGTTGTATCCCTGCTTATGAAAATCCTGCATTTTAATGCACTGTGTGTAAATGCATCTGACCACGTGTACAGTCCAGCAGACACATACAGACAAAATAGGGATGTGAGTGCACATTTTAACAGACTTACCTGTCAAAGGAAGATCTCCAGGTCTGTGCACTCAGTGATGCAGCACTTCTATCTTTACCTGCTCTTCCAATAAATTGTGTGAATGTTCACTTCAACTATTCCCTCATGGGAAAAGCAAATTCATGCTTACCAAATAACGTGCAGATAAAATGAGTAGGCAGAAGTTAGCTTTTCATATATTGGACTGTAAAGAGCTGAAAAACCTTATACCATTGTGGAAATAAGTGAAAAAATAATTGGATACTGATGTTGTAAGAGAAGCATCCCATATATTAAGCACTTAGGCAGATTTAATAAAAGTGTTTGGACTCTTCACTCAATAAATTGTGTGAATATTCACTTCAATTATCCATTCAGGCAAAAAGCAAATTTCTGTTTAATTATCTTATCTTTACATGATTACATATTTAAAATGAACATGAATTTGCTTTTCACATGACTGGATAATTGAAGTGAATATCCACACAATTTATTGAGTAAAGATTCTCAACATTTGTAGTAAATCTTTGAAAAGTGAATTTTTACCGTATTCACTAAACTAGCTGAAAATTCCTTTCAAAAGAGAAAATACCCTTGCAAAATGAATAGTCTATTTGCCTGTAAAAAATCAACCCCATTAAATCTTTTTATTCCCAAAGATCTAGCACCAATGCCAAAAAGTCTGCATTTATATATATTTTAAGCCACCCATCTCTGAATCAAAATCCAGCCAGGTTCAGCAAGGACCTGATGAATTTTGATCCATGTATGGGCAGGCTGGTTATACAAAAATGGATCTACTGCCAGAATGCAATAGCCCACTGAAAGGAAAAAAAATATTTCATGCATGGGCTGCTTTAGTTTTTTAGATCTAATTAAAAAATATTTTGCTAACATTGTGTGAGTTGCACAGGATCTGTATAAAATGGAACAAAAGCAGATCATATGCACTTCAGCTGAAAAATATAATTCATGGGCAAATCTAGGTAAGTTATTCTGAAAGTTGCATTGAAACTGGCTCATTTTAATAAATCATGGCTTCCATTCTCCTGACCTGGAAAAAAAACAAAAAACTAATTTTTTGCTAAACCTTTTTGCTGCCATAGCCGTTTTTGCGTTTTTTGCCCACATGTTTTAAAAATAATTTTAGCTTTAAATATGATGTAAACCCCCCCAAGCATTATATATTTTCTAATAGCAGACACCCTAGAGAATAAAATAGTGGTAGTTTCAATTTTTTTGTCACACAATATTACTGCAAAGGTCTAGGAAATGTAACATTTCAGTAAAAAACACACTAGTTAATTAAGTTAATTTTAGAGCAAGCCAATGCAATAAATAACTCACATACCCACATTTTTGGTAAAATATAAAAGAGGATATTATGGTGAGTAAATAGATACCAAACATGTCAAACCTTAAATTTGTGTGCGCCCGTGCAATGGCTACAAATTTCAGTACCCTATAGTTTCTTTAGGCGATGTTTCAAAAGCCCCCCATAGGTATCAGTTTAGTTTTACAGAGGAGGTCTTGTACTAGAATTATTGCCCTCACTCCGGCATGCTCTGCGAAATGTAACATGTGTATCGCAATCAATATTTTTATGCGTAGGCGCCGCCGACACATGTGTTTATGTTGTATGTGTGTATATGTGCTTGGGTGTAAATTTTTCACTTAACTTTGGACTTCACTGAATGTTTTGCAATGCAGAATCAGATCGCATTGCAAAACATTACTTTCTGGCTAACCGGGGACACCTAGATGCTGACATCACAGATGTCACTTTCAGGATCACAGCAAGAAGGGGAGGAGAGCAGACATGTGTTCGGTCTTCTCCTTCTCCCCCCAGCCAACGGCACCTGCCATATTGCTCCTGGGCACGCGGATGAGCAAGCAGAGCCTGGAAAGCATGGGGGGGGTGCGTGCACAGGGAGGCAATTGAGCTGCAGCCAGGATCGTGTGTGAAACCTTCCACTGTCAGGTCCGCACAAAGCATGGACCTGGCAGTGGAAGGGTTAACCTGAGTCAGTCAGTTTTCCTGGCCTGGAAAATGTTTATACGTTGACGTGTAAGTTTAAAGTTCTTATGCAACAGAATTCCACCATGGCAATGCTCAACTACCTTTATGAAATGCATACAGTAAGGTACATATTTTTAAACACTTGACCTCCAGAAGGTTTACCCCCCCCCCCCTTCATGACCAGGCCAGTTTTTGCGATACGGCACTACATTTTAACTGACAATTGCGCGGTCGTGCGACACTGTACCCAAATACATTTTTTCTCCTTTTTTTCCCCTCAAATAGAGCTTTCTTTTGGTGGCATTTGATCACCTGTGTGTTTTTTATTTTTTGCGCTATAAGCAAAAAAAACCTACATTTTTGAAAAAAAAAACTATATTTTTTACTTTCTGCTATAAACACACCCAATAAAAAAATGTAAAAAATGTACTTTTTTCTTCAATTTAGGCCAATATTTATTCTGCTACATATTTTTGGTAAAAAATCCCAATAAGCGTATATTGATTGCTTTGCGCAAAAGTTACAGCGTTCATAAACTATGAGATATAGATATTTTTTTATTTTTTACTAGTAATGACGGCAATCAGCGACTTATATTGGGACTGTGATATTGCAGCAGACATATTGGACACTAACCAACACTTTTGACACTTTTTAGGGACCAGTGACACTAATACAGTCCGCGGTACCCACCGCTTTGCTACCGCTGTGTATAATCACAGCGGGATGCCAGCGGCATGTGCACACCCCAGACCCGAAAGTGTCAGATTACATGCTAGATACATGATCTGGCGCAGAGTGGCTACCCTGCAGCAGTATATCTGAAGTGGGCTGCCGTTAAGTGATTACAGAAAAGAATCTGATATTCAGAAAACATTCACTGCAGATATACAGTATCTTCCAGGTCCATGTGTTTTAAATGACAGTGAATGATTCATCACCAAAGAATGCCTGGTGAAAATCACTTTCACCACTTTCTAAATAGACCCCCTAATTCTATAACTTGGTTATTGCTAGATACTGGCAGCTCAAGAATACGTCTCGTCTACTGGGGCTCTTCTTAGAGAAGACTAGATTCATCAGTAAGTGAGCCAGTAGATTGGATTCTCTATTCTGCTGCCTTGAATCTGAGAAAAACCTCAGCCACACTGACAGACCAGGTTAAGTAAAAAAATGCATTTTCTTTAACTTTCCTTGGACATGATTGGGTAGTTTTTGAAAAGTGAAAGCTCACCACATTCACTAAACTCTGTGGCGAATTTCAATGGATAATGCAACTTCTCTTGCAACATGAACAGCTCGCTTACAATGGTAAATCATCATTATTGGCTTTTGGTTATGTTCCATATTCTAGCTGTAGACAACAACCTGAAGAAACATTTTTGTTTGCAGGAAAATGTTTATGTTTTGGTACAGTATTGTAAAACCCTATTGAGATTGTAGGGGTCATTTTTCTCAGATACATTTTCACTATAAATGTACAAAATGGTAACATTTGTGAATTGTGAACTCAGAAGATTTTAGACTCTTTTTCATTTCTGATTAGGATACATCAAGTATGTCATTGTACTCTTTAAAGATAACAGCAATAAAAATTGTTCTACACAAGACTATAGACAATATTTATACAGTAGAAAAGACCGAAATGTAGAGACACAGACACAGTACATCTATTCATAACTTCCCCATAGAGGATAGTTATCTAAACACTTCACTGTCTGTTTTCTGAGCTCTAAAATGTAACACTGATCTTATACATGTGGCATAATTATAAACTTTGTTTTTACTGCTTGACAAGTCTGATCAAGAAACCGTGCCTTACTATATTTCTGCAGGTTTCAAATAAACCAGCTACACTTTTCTGTTCATCATCTAAAAATGAATTATCCTTTTTAATTTTTAAAATATGTTAATATGAGTGAAAGGTGACATATGATACTATACGTTCAAACACCCGTGTGCTTGCTTCTGGTTATTTTTTCCATTTTCATGCTTAAGTTTCAACAAAATTCCATCTACTTCTAGACTTCTAGCAGAAAAGGATTATTTGTTGCCTTTGGCCAATAATTTTGAATTGTTAGGTCAAATATCATACTGAATTTCCCTTCCCGTTTATAAAAAACACAGCCTGAAGAGGTGATATTTCAGTACTTGTAAGCTTTTATATTCTGGGGATAGGGATACCTGTATAGCTGATGGACTGTACAGCTGATGGACAGCTGTTGAGAATTAGGTGAACTTTTAAAATAAATTAAAAAAAAAGACTATGAATAAGTGGCTTGTCGTGATTCTGAAAATGGCAACTGAAAATGTGTTACAGCAAATATTTAAGAGAACTATGTTTGTACCTGTATATCACAGCCCTGACAAAAGTCCTTCATAAGCACTTGTTCCAAGAAGGGAGTTGGTATTCATCCTAAATTATCTATTTTACTAACAAGCTGGAACAGTCTGCGTACCCAAGCTCATGCAGTCTGTAGCTTCAGAAATAATTTTAGAGCTGAACTCCAGGAATTCAGCCACTTTGTAAAATGTGCTGGCCTACTAAGAGTTAAGATCAAGTGCATTCCACCTGATGGACTTATCTCTTTAATTTACATCTGACAGTTTTATGGAACTCTGGGAGGATAGCTATTGTTACACTCCTAGGACTCTGAGAGCATCTGCTATCTAGCACACAGCAGCTCCTGTCCCCCACTTCCCCACACTGCCCATTCACAGAAGCCCTTGTATCTTGTGAATGAGTTCACAATATGCATAATGCACTGTGATTGGGCAGCAGGAGGGGAGAGGCAGAAACAGGAGCTGCATGAGACTCTGCAGCTGAAGGAGCTGAAACCAGTAGGTCCAAAGTCAACGCTTCAGAAGTGTAGTAATAGCTATCCTCCCAGAGCTCCATAAAACTGTTAGATGTAAATGAAAGAGATAGGTCCATGAGGTTGCATGCACCAGATTTAAGGTTTGGAAGCATCTATATTCTTGTCCAACTAATTATAATTCCTATAGTAATTAAAGTCAACCTGTGATTTTTCTATTACTTTATACCCCTCTTCCCAGCACTACATACTCACCTTTCCTTCCTTCCCTGCTACTTTATATTTTATTCAGCTTCTGGGAGCTAATACACTGCATGTTCAAGTTCTAGAGTCATAGGGATATTGACTCTCCCAATGTGACAACACTAATGCTTGCTTATTAGCATAGCACTGCCACAGACAGTTCAGGTTTTGTGCAAAGAAACAAAAAAAGTATGGGGTCCACCCAAAATCCATACTAGACCCTTATCCAACCATGCTGTCTGGTTGGACAAGAAAGAAAGAAACCACCACATGCCCTGAGCATGAGGAGGCAAGGCACTATTCTTTACATCCCTGGCCCAGTGGATGTGGGGGTCTGTGGAGGAACTCACCAGAATCTGAAAATTGCCTTTAAAATAAGGGGGCTGAAGAATCAGTAATTCCAAGGAAAAATTTTTCGAAAATCACTCTTATTCCTAGTGATAACTGCAATTGTGTCGCTTCTGTTTGGCAGTTTGGCTAAGCAAAACAGTTTATTCTGATGTATACAGGTTGCCTCTTGCTCCAAGCTTACAAACAGTACTGCAAAATGAATATCACTAAGGCATTCTGTTATACATTTTTTATTTGTAAAGCACTTGCACTTGTGTAGTGACTAAAATTTTAATGATTTCCTTTAAGTACAGTTGATTTTAACATACCTACCATATTGTTCATTTACTACCTTGTGTGGTATAAAAATATAATGACCATAACTGTTATCTACTATTGACAGTGCCAACAGCAATCAAATAAAGAGCATTTTAGCTGAGAAAACCTTTCTATACTATACATTTGTAGATTGGTGTTCTTTCCCAGACACAAACTGTAAGAGACCTATAAATAGTTTAAATCAACACATTTCATCCATTTGTGGGTGAAGCTCTGTGCGTGTTTTCTACCCACATTTCACAATGCAGTTTGAATTATAAAGTCGACTTTGTACACTGCTAACTTTCTACATTCTTCGGCTTCAGGTTAGAAACATATGAATGCAGAAGGCAATGGTATGATCCTGAAGCCCAATTCCAGCTTCTATTCTTCTTTGTTTTCTTTTCCTTGGCTTTGAAAATAAGCTAGGTGATAAGTGACAGTGATAAGCCACAGGGTAGGTGCAGCTGGATAATTTAGGAACATTCCCTAGCTGAAAGTGAGTTTCTTATAAAAACACAACCTGGTTTTGCATCTTAGCTAGGTTGTGGAGTAACTGCAAGAGTTTTTCAGGAACATTAAGCTCTTTGACATTTTATGAGGTGAGCTTAATTGGGCTCTTGCTTGGGAGTATGGAGGCTAGACCCACATCTGGTCTCATCTTGGGGATAGAGGAGCAAGAAGATTGGAAAGCAGAGGAGAGAAAAAAAAGAGAAGTGAATTGGATCCACTAGATATGAAGGGGAGATGGGGAGACATTTACAGGGAAGCTCAGACTCTAAAAAGGTCAGGTCCTATGAGTAACTAAAAGTTACATAACTCTCTACCTAACCTGATGAGATTGGAAAGAACATGGAGGTGTATTCAATCCTCTATGCCCCAGCCAATAGGTCTGACCGTGTAGGGATGGCTTCCAGGTCTTGCCTGTCCGTAGGGCCCATAGGATGTCCTTTAGTTCAGGGTCTGCAGTCCATGACTGCTGTCCAGAGTGGTGAGAGTATTCTGAGACAGAAGGTAAAGAGTTCCTGGTCAGCTGAGGAATAGGAATGGGGGAAGAAGCTGTCTGCTGACCATCTGCTCCCTACTGAGAGCTAGAGTCTGCCTTCGCCAGGTGTTGTTGCTTCCAGAGAGACTGAGTGGTGGCTCCATCTTGGCCAAGCTGCAGGTAACACAATATGGGATGGCAGGATAAAGGTACTAGTGAACACCTGCAGAAGTCAATTGCTGGCTGTGTCCCAGGTGTCCCTTGCCTCTAGTCATGTGTGGGTTGAAGGGCTGAAGGCGATGGAAACCTGCAAAGTTTGCCAAAGGAGTGCAAAGTTCTGAAATACTGCTGCTGCTCTGCTCCATTGCCCAGGCACACCCCCCTCCCAAATTCCAGCTAATAAATAAATAGCTCTGCTAAAATTAAAATAAAAAAACAGCTTGTACTAAAAAACTCACCCTTCTTTGGCATTTTTCCCTACAGACCCAGTTGCTGCACTTATGGGTTAACTGATACTTAGCATCATTTCACTTAATTCACGAATGCCCTGGGCATTAAAAATCTCTGCACAAACACACAAAAATGTTCCCAGCACACTTAAAGACACATATCAATGACCAACCCCTTGGGGTACATGATCAAGCCCCCCTCCCCATTTTTCCTAGGCTTATAGGAGAATGCTGTAGTGTAAAGTGCTTATGTACTTACGTGGTGTTGTTCAGTTTTTAGGACCGCCCACTGCTAAAACAGAAGAAGAAGATGTCCTTCGTGTGACCATCCTGAAGGTAGCAGGATTTAATGCTCAACTTCAGCCAGCTGTAAAAATTAACAAGACACAAATCCCCTGACCACTCCAATCACTAAAAAGGTTGAATGCTTGTTTATGGTATGGAATGAGCAGCAATATACTTACTTATTCCTATCTGCAGCAGCAGACAGCACTCTTTCACACTCTCTGACACTACAGGTATGTAAGCTAGCCCTTAACATCCTCCTCCACTGGTCCTGCATTGTGTGTGATGGCATTGGAAAGGCTGAAACCAGATGGGTGAAGAAGAGGAAGAGATCCATAGGATTGGTCATACAACAAGGAGGAAGCCTGCAGCAGTACGGAAAAAGGTGAGTATTTCACTTTACAACTGCAACTAAAGCTCTGTTAGGAAAAGGTTACAGGATTATACAAGCATATGTTACAATATTATAATCTTTTGTGCCATATTGTTTCAAATTTCTGCTTCAAATAATCACATTTGGAGCACATGAGGTTGATTTACTTAGGAAAATATGTTATTCATTATGAAAAAGCATTTACAGAATTACATTTGATTGTGCACTAAAATGTGTCCATAAGATCCAAAAAGTTCATAGATCCAGGAGCCTCTATGTAATTATTAATAAGAAGAAATCTGCAATATTATTCCAGTGATAGGATATAACTGTGTTAAGCCTCATACACACTCTGCGATTGTCGTACGACTGCACGCACAATTTTTTCCAATATCGGATGTCCGTGATTTTGTCTGGCGCACTGGCGTTCCTAAAATTATCATTCGACAAAGGCAAACATAGGGACGTGCTACTTGCGTATAAAGAAGAAGTTCAGCTTTCGTGCCTCACCCTTTGGGCCCCTTCCGCTGCATTTCGCTATTTATAATTGCTGCTTCACGAATGTGAATTGTGAATTATGAACAAAGGTTTACAGAACCGAACACTTCCGGGTCATTCCTGGGTTCCGAACATGCATGTTTGTACTTTCAACTTTTGTTTGTCCAACTTCTGTACAGACGAACTGAAAATCGGACACAGCCTTGTCGGCAGACAAAAATTTTCTAGTCGGCTCATCCAGCTTTTGTTGGACGATAAATGAAAATTGGCTGTCGAATGGAGCGTACTAACGGTCAGATTATCGTACGACAGGCCGATAATTGGACCGTGTGCACGGGTCTTTAGAGTCTTTCTGCTTCCATGTAACCACCGAGTAGTTCATTTTGAAAGATAATGTTCACTTTGCAAGGGAATGTTCGTTTACCTTAGTGAATGTGGTGAAAAGTACCAATGTGGTGAAGAATACCCAATAAAGTGCAAAAAAAAAAAAGTAGAAAATACTGTATTTTTGATTGCACATGATTGGATGATGGAGGTCAGCAGAGCTTTACCTCATTGACTAAGCTAAAGACAAATTCTCTTGCAAAGTGGAAATTCCCTTCTAAAGTGAACAGCCTTTTTGCCTTTGGTTAATCAGCCCCAATGGGTTTAATTCACAAAGCTAACATACCAAGATAATTTAAAAAAAAAGTGCCAGTTATTTTCAGTTGAGTCCAATAACATTTGAAAGCTACAGTCACATGGCAGAAAATTGAATGCCTTAAGTGTTAGAAACATTGTGAATTGAGCCAAATTTCTATTTTATTCCCCTTCAGGGAATGGGGAGTTGGCTTAAATGTTTTCAGCACACATGGAATTACTAGATTGAAATTGGTCCTTCAGATAACCACTCCTATAGGTGTTCCATGTTTTTACAATGTCAAGTACATTCTGTTAGGGACAAGCATAAGTTCGGGCCGAACTTCTGTTGATCGCCCATTCGGCGGATAGCCGAACAAACAGGCTGTTCGGCCTACAACATTATGGGGCGACTTTGCCACCACGGAGCGCCCCATAATGCATGGCGCGCAGATGGTGCGTACAGCTCCTCCCCCTTGGGAGGGCTTCCGCCGTCTGCCCGCTGTTTGTTATGACAGTTCATTTATATGGCAGGGCAGGGCCACCCGGTGACATAAGCTGGTGACCCCGCCCCTTCTTACATCAGATGGGGCGGGTCGCACACTTACGTCACTGGGTGGCCCCGCCCTTCACTATAAATAAACTGTCATAACAAACAATGCTCAGTTACAGGAGCCCTCCCATGGAGGAGGAGCTGTTGCATTTTTTTGGGGGGGTCCGTCGCTCGCCCTGATTGAAGTGGATAACAAACGGGGGACACTTATTATTTTTTTTCTTTTTTTAAAAAGGACTTGTCACTAATTGTCTCCTGTGGTTTTTTCTTTTTTGATACTTTTTGGTGAATTGGTAGGGGTACGATGTACCCAATACTCATTTACATAGGGGGTTGGGATCTGGGGCCCCCCATGTTAAAGGGGACTTGCAGATACTGATAACCCCCCGAATGACCTACAACATTATGGGGCGACTTCGCTGCTGCAGAGCACCCCATAATGCATGGCACGCAGACTCCTCCCCATTGGGAGGGCTCCCGCCATCTGCCCGCTGTTTTTTATGACGGTTTATTTATATGGCAGGGCGAGGCCACCCGGCGACGTAAGTTGGTGACCCCATCCCTTATGACGTCATGTGACGTCAGAGGGGGTGGGTCACGCACTTATGTCACTGGGTGGCCCCACCCTTCACTATAAATAAACTGTCATAACAAACAGAGCTCAGTCGGCGGGAGCTCTCCCATGGAGCAGGAGCTGTTGTGTTTTTTTTTTTGGGTCCGTCGCGCGCCATGATTGAGGTAGATTACAATGGGGGGCACTTATTATTATTTTTTTCTTTTTTTAATAAAGGACTTGTCCCTAATTGTTTCAGGTTTTTTTTATTTTTTTACACTTTTTGGTGAATTGGTAGGGGTAAGATGTACCCAATACTAATTCACATAGGGGGGTCGGGATCTGTGGGCCCCCTTATTAAAGGGGGCTTCCAGATTCTGATAAGCCCCCCGCCCTCAGACCCCCACAACCACAGCCCAGGGTTGTGGGGAAGAGCCCCCCTGCCCCAAAGCACCCACGCTCCCCATGTTGAGTGCATGTAGCCTGGTACGGTTCAGGAGGGGGGAGGCACTCGCTCACACCCCCCTATCCTGGCTGGCCAGGTTGCATGCTCGATAAGGGTCTGGTTTGGATTTTATGGGGACCCCACGTCAATTTTTTTAAAAAAATTGGCACGGGGTTCCCCTTAAAATCCAAACCAGACCCGAAGTGCCTGGTATGGACTGGGGGAAGGGACCCTATGCAATTTTTTTCAGCAATTTTTTTTTTCTTTGGAAATGTAATTTTGCTCTGGCTATGTTCTACACATCACAGAGACGCACCCTTTTACAGATAGACTAAGGAGACCCCCCAGGCACATTATTTAAAGGAATTTTTCATTTTTTTTTCACTTTAAGCATTATTAAAATCACTGCTCATTTAAACATGAATTTTTTTACACTTTTTTTTCATTGATACATGACCCTCAGGGTAGGACCCAGACCATTGTATGCCCAATTACTTGCATATAAGCCTTCAAAATGGGCACTTTTGATTTTTGACATTCGGTTCCCATTGACTTCAATGGGGTTCATTGTTCAGGTCTGAACTTTCGGGATCTTCTAATGTTTTGGTACGAACCGTACAGGGGTCGGTTCAGCTCATCCCTACATTCTGTGTACATATTAAGTAGAAAATATTGTAGACAGCTATAAACGGCACTTGGAGTGCCTGTAGTTTGCTAAAGTTGCATAGTTTAGGTTAATATTTTGATAACAGATTGGATGTGGCATATAAACCCCTTCAGCCATGCAGAAAAAAGAAAACATACAGTGCCTTCAATTTCTTTTCTGCTTGATACAGAAGTGATGAAATATCACAACAGGAATGGGTAATATCCAGTGAAATAAATATCTAGGCACAGATATACACCAAGTGGTACTCGGGCAATGTAGTGTTACTTTATACGTTTTTAGATACGTTTCATGCATCATTGATATAATTTATTGGCACACTATTCTCTCAGCGGCCTCACAGTCTCATGGAGAGAATGAAGGATATTTTCATTCAGATTGTTTTCCATTAAAATTGAGCTAATAAAGTTGAAATCACATTTCCATTTTATTCTTGCTTCTTTCTCAGGCACTTTCAATAGATATTGTATTAACCCATGACTTGAGTTCAGTGCTAATGCCAATGCCTGTACAAATCTGGTGATTACCTAGTTTTATTAAATATGATAGGGCAACCTTACCATAGCTACTTGATGAAATGTGTTATTATACAGGGTAGATCTGACCTTTTAGTATATTGTAGATTGATTACTTGGCAAATTCTGTTCTCCTGAGTTTACGATTTCAGCACACTGTGAGGACGACACAGAACCCATAAGCCAGTCGAAAATCAGAACATTGGAAAAGGTCATCTGTCCACATCATTAAAATTCATGATAGCGAATTTAAGAGGAATAAAATCTAATCAACACAAATCAATTCTCTTGGTAATAATTGTTTGGGGAGTGACAAAAAGGAAATCAATATAAATGATTCCGTTAGTGAGTTTAAAATGGCTGCTCAGTGATCCTTTAGACACTGAACATCAGGGTTTGCCAACTTCTGACAATCACTGTCTTATGAAAGGAAAGTTCAAACACTTCCATTGAAGCTCCTTGCTGTATTGAATTTTGCTGTGGCTAAAGCCTCCGCATCTGTATTGTGTATCATCCCCTTGTCAGTCCTTCTGTGATATCTGAATTTGTCTTGAAAAGCAAATATTCATCCCTCAAGTCTGGAGATAACCAGTCTGTCCTTTCCTTACACAAGGAAATGAAAAGGCTTTCAGACGTCTATCTCGTATGTGAAAAAAAAAATGCAAAAAAGATTTGGCAAATGCGTCTACTGTGCTAAAGTATTCTGGAAGTCTACCATAATTTACATGGTTTATACAAGTCTTGGAAACTTAAAAGTCAGTAGTGAAAATGTAAAATTTATGTTGACTTTTTTCAAGTGAGCACTATTTTCAGTAAAGGGAGCTTAGCCTCTATCTGCTACCCTTGTGTGGGTGCAATTTGATCATGGTCCAAAGCCTTTTTTCCTTAAAGCTGAGACTTTGAACTTGAATGAACAATTTAACCTTTCTCATGGAAAACACAAAGGGCCACATTTGCTAAGCAGTGTAAGGCTACTTAGCATAATTTAACCAAAGTTAATGTGTGTTTAAATGAGATAGCTTGGGTTATTCATCAAGCTTTGCGGCCGGTTAATGTGGCCGTTCCAGCTTTAAGTCTCATTCAGTGTGCATGGAAAAATGTCCTGAACAGTCGTATTAAGCATTTACGGAACTGGATGAATTGTTTCTAATGTTTTGATATCCGTTTCTTGTGTCTTTTACACAATAGGTGTTGTGTGGCTGTTGAATTGTAGTGAAAACATATGCAAATCATTAGCATGGTTTTTAACTGGGTTTAGGAAAACACCCAGTGAAATGTATAGAAATACATTTGTGTGCATGAGAAATTTACTTAAATTTACTTATATGAGATCATTGAATAACAAAGCTAGCCATCGTACATGAATATTTATAATAGGCCCGCTTGACATCACCAATTTTGTGTTCAATAGAACACACCTGTTTAAGTATAACCATTAAAGGGAACTACTTACACTTTGGTCCATATTAACCTCCCCGGCGGTCTGATTATATCAGTATCTTGAATGTCAAAGCGGTACATTGTTTTGCATGGAAATTTGTTGTTTTATATTCTAGGCCTGTAATTCTTAGGAATAACTCACTTAAATCTGTCCAAACAAGAGTCTAGTAGACATCCCGGGTATGATAAAGTTTGAAACACAAAATCATAAATTATAATATAATAAATTATAAATAATAATAATATAATAATAAATGTAATTCAATAATGTAATCAAACCAAAAACAACGAATCACTATCGCTCAATGCTGATGCTGGTGTTTCGTCAGATTAGGTGGCCCGTCATATCTTGTAATGGAAGAGATGTTCTGTCACCGCCATCTTGCTACACCCTGCACTCGTCCGCAGTAAGGATACAGTGAGAAGGTGGCAAGCGGGCATCTTTTTACACCCACCGGAGTTTTGCATTTCACACTTATTTTTAACAGTAAACAGAGCTTATATAGTGACATACAGTATTTTCAAATCCATCAAACTGTTTTGATGTTGAATTGTAAAAGCAGCGGTGTTCTGTCAGATCAGCAAACCTGTTAGATCAGCGGGCTTGCCGCTACTTTTACAATTCAACATCAAAAGAGTGTCATATTTCTAAATATTGTATTTTATTATATAAGCTCAGTTTATTGTTACAAATAAGTGGGAAATGCAAAACTCCGGTGGGTGCAATAAGATGTCCACTTTTCACTGTTTTGTACTGTGGGCGAGTGCTGGGTATAGCAAGATGGCGGCGACAGGACGTCACTTCCTTTACAAGATATGACAGGTCACCTAATCTGCTGGAACACTGGCATCTGCTGGAGGACACAGTGGGAGGACATCGGGGGATCGCAGTGACAAGGTAAGTAACACTACAGTGTTATCCCGAGTGTGGCTTGGGGTTACCGCTTTTGGTACTGAAAATTAACCCCGAGCCACACTCAGGATTACCGTCAGGAAGGTAAAGCATAACTAAAGACAAAACTTTTTTGGATAGAGGGGAGAGGTATTAGAACACCTGTCAGTTTTTATTGCTGTCTGTACCCCCATTAAGGAGTTTCACCCTCTCTATTTGTCCTGTTTACCATTAGCATTGAATGTTAAAGTAAAAGAAACTCCCTAGAAAAGTAATAAAGGGAAAATCTTCCAATGGGGACACTAGTTCTGGTGACCTGGGGTCCCCAAGGAATTCCCTTCATTTAAGGGATTTCCTTTCACTTCCTATTTGGCTATGGAACAGGAAGTGAAGTGAGATCTCTGCAATGGGATACAGGTGGAGAAACAAAATCTGACAGGGGTTATAACCCTCCCTTGCTCTATTCAAACTAAAAAAAAGTGTTGCCTATAGTTCTACTTTAAGAGTTTGTGCTAACCCAACAACATGGGGATTATGGTTTCTTATTCTGTATAGGCTCCAATTATTTTTGTGTCCAACAATTATGTCAGAATACTACTGTAAGCATTTTACTGTTGCCATATATACAAAACTATACTATACTAAACTATACTATACTACAAATAACCTCCCTCTATGCTGTAAAGAAGAGAAGAGGGGGTGTTCTGCAGTCCTGTCCTAGGTTGTCAACACTATGCCACAACTGATACAGTATGGTTAGTGAGCATTATTACCAGGGCCATCTTAATAGCATCATGGGTCCTGGGCAAAGTAATGCACTGGGTCCCCTAAAAGGCTACCCCAATCTACGCACCTACTTTAAAGAATAAAAGCATAAATAGTTGATAGATTTGAACATACTGCATAAAGTCATAAATCAAAGAGCACAAGTATAGATCTACGCTTCTCATCCTTTCTTCAACCTGTTTTCCAGAAGTCTTTCACATGTGTGGTTTGGGGGAGTAAGGCCATGCAGTTGAGCCGTGGTTTTACTGCTCCCCTTTAAGGTATACTTACACCAGATGCGGTGGGACTGTGGTGGTGGCTATTCCAGCACAGTCCCATCACATGACAAGGCAAAATGCCTTGATGTTGGTATGCCCAGTTCACATTATGGGCATGACCAAATACAACCAATTCAAATAAAAGGGTAACTTTCCCACAAACTGATTGGAATGCACGTGGTTGTGGTGGGGATAATGCATAATTTAGGAGGTTTAAACAGGTGGTGAAGAGGTGACATATTGCCCACTCCCCACCTGTCAAATATCTCTGAAATGAAATTCATGTGATCTATCCAATCCTTGCTGTCCAGCTGTTGAGGCAGGTACAACAGGGATTGGATAGATCACAAGATGACAGGCCAAAGTCATCAACCTCTTCAGCACATTAAACTGTTCACTGCGAATCTTGTCTCTCAATACTTCACTCACAGGATTTGTGAGATATTAAGTAACAGGATCGGGACAGTGAAAGTGCAGTGTGTGCACCAGCTACAAGCCACAGACTCACAGCTGGGCGGTGGGCAGTGACAGATCCACGGCAGCTGCCGTTGAGACTGGCAATGATCAGTTGACAATTTGGAGATCATGGCAGGCAGCAGATACTGGTGCCCACTGCTAACAAAACTACAGTTAAAGTTACTTCTCAGCCAGCAGCATCCACCTAGACCTGAGGATTGTAGAAATAGAGGAAAAAGAGCTCAAAAAACTTTCACAAGCATAAAAGGAGAAAAAAATTAAAATAAATAAAAAATATATTATTAAAAAAAACATAAATGCATACAATAAATCAATTAAATTGAATTGAATTGATGAAAATAAATGAGATAAATAATTAAATAAAGTAAATTAAATCAGATTGAATTAAATTAAATTAAATTAAATCAATCTAAAGTAAAAGTCCATGAATAACACCACTGAAATGTTACAGTTTGCAAATTCATGTGTGAAAAGGAATTTGTCATTGCAAGCAGCCAATCCAGTGTGTCCCAGAGAGTCCACGAGCAATTTGTCACAGCATATATTGAGCTTTTACAGGAACTGCAAGCAGAAAGAGCAAGGAAGCCAAAGTTAAAATCAATAAAAAAGCAAATTTTTTTAAAAAAAGGGAAGAAGAAGAGATGTCCCTTTATTAAAAACAATGATAGATAGTCCAATATCATATTCAGGTTGCTCTTATGTGTGTGCAGAAGGATCCCCAGATGGATGGCTCAGCAGGTCTCCTGGCCACTGAGACAGAGAACCACACTGCACACACTGTGGATGCCAGGGGAATCTAAGTGTGTGTGAGGTACCTGTCAGCAGCCGCCAGGTCAGCGTCAGAAGCCCCCAGATCCCACTTATCCACAAAGGGCTCCACTGAAGAATGGACCAAAAGAGACCATCAGAAGAGGATCACAAGCAGCCATCAAAGGACTCAGGGGCTGCCGGCAAACCGCTTATGCGATTAAATCTTCACTAATGGATAGACCAGACTAAACACCATCTGAGAAAAGCCACAAAGCAACCGCCACAGAGCAATATGGATCACTCAGAGAACCTAAACCAGCTAGATCAGCACCACGGAAGGCAACCGGTCTGCAGGAAAACCTAGATCAGAGGATTCCGAGCTAGCGCCAATTTGCAGGCAGCGCAGGCTCAAGGGGCAGCTGTTTTGGGCCCCACAACAATGGCAGGGCCCTGAGCAGCTGCCCTCTTTGCCCCGTGTTAAAGATGGCCCTGATTATTACCCTAGGACAAGAAGTGTGCTACTGCCAGGATCACAGGTTCAATTAAAGGAAACAAAGTCTGGAAAAAAGGAAAACCAATTCATTAACCACATCAAAGGACTAGTAAGTTGCATTATATTTTTTGTTCTTGAGGTTAGGTCCACTTTAATAATCATAGAGCATCGGGTTCACCCAATTTTAATAGAACCATTCTCTGTCCAATTGGTTTTTAGCTACTGGATACAATGCAATGTAAGGGAGCAGTGGGCAATCTGGATACACAAACAATTTGATTGTAAAACCATGTCTGTTGTAGAACTATAGGCAAAACTTTTTTGTTCATATTGGATAGAGCAAGGGAGGGTTATGACCCCTGTCATTTTTTTTTCGCCACCTGTGTCCCATTGGAGAGATTTCTCTTCACTTTCTATCCCATAGCCAAACAGGAAGTGGGAGGGGATCTCTGAAGATTAAGGAAGTTTCTTTGGGACCCCCAGGTCAATAGAACTAGTTTCCCCATTGCAAGCGTTTGCTTCTATTAGTTTTCTGGGGACAACTCAAAATATGGGGTTTTCTTTTACTTTAACTTTCAAAAATCACAATAGAAAAATAATTAAATGGAAAGTAGATAACCTCAAATGATGTGCACATACTGGCAATGTTTAGTTCCTCTTTCAGGCCTAAACATAAAGCAAATGTTTTCTAACTTATTTAAACTCTGTTCCAATTAGTATTCCTGAACAAATACTGCACTTTACATTAATTTCAAATTACAGATGGGATGTGGATTATGGAATTATTTTACTGAGAATGTCCCCATCAGTGGTTGGTAAGAAGTTAATTTAGAACTCCAGTACATAAAGGGGTTGATTGACTTATGGAAAGTAGGATGTTCACTATGCAAGTGTAGTTGAACTCTGCAAGGAAGTTGTCCACAGAGCTTAGTGATACAGTGAAGCTCTGCTGACTTCCATCATCCAAACATGTGCAAGCAAAAATACTCTTTTTATTTTCCATGCTCATGCATATTGATTGCAGTGAAGCTTCACCATATTCACTATGCTCTGAGGAAAATGTAGTTGTAGAGTGCACTTTCATTTGCACAGCGAACAGTGTATTTGCCTTTAGTAAATCAATTTAAAAAGTGGAATTTACCTGGTAAAGGCCAAGTGGACAAGAGGGCTTCCCTTACACCTCCAGTCCCATACCCCCTGGAGTTGGTGACAAGGTGTAGCAGGACAAAGAGTGTCTTTGGTAGGTCCTGGCATGGTGGGTGGTCAGACAACAGTTAGGATGCTGCTAAGATCTTGCAGATGCTCAGAGGCAGGAGCAGGGTCAGTAGCCAAGCTGGTTCGATAGCAGATAAGCAACAGGGGTACCAAAACAGCAGACAGAAGATGGAGTCAGCACACAGCCAAGGTCAACAACAAGAGATTAAGATAAGGCAGGATCAAAGAGCACCCTGGACAAACACAAGATAGCAGGATGCGGGTCTGGTTATGAGTCATAGGAGCTGATGACCACTCAGCAAATCTCCTTAGTTCTGTTGAACTTTAAATAGGCCTCTGGATGCCCAAACCAAGTGCCATATGTGCATGCTAATTCACACATTAATGGACAACCTTAACTGTGTACTGGCCCACAAGCTGCACCATGCATGTGCACAGATCTTAAGGCCCAACCATGCACTCAATCTTCCTGACAATAAGAAAATCTAAAGTGGTTGTAAACCCTCACCCAGTGAAATGACTAGCCTCAGGTTATACACAGAGATGAAACAAATCCTCTGATATAAGTTGTACCTGTTTATCTGCAGCTGTTTCTTCTCAGCATTCTACAACATACATTTTACACACCATCTCTCATCTCTGAGAAGCAGGGGGCAGAGATCTAAAGTCTCACACTGCAGAATTCAGTCAAGAGAGGTCTGAGCCCTGATGGGAGGGAAGAGATACACCCCCTATTCACAGTACATGGGAACATGCACAGATGTGGCTGTAAATCACAGGCTGTGTGCAGGAGCTCGCCTCCCTGTCACCAATTATCTCTTGGAGTCAGGAAAAGCTGTCAAATGTGACTCATGCAGATAAGAGAGGAATGAGGCAGCAGAAAGAAATCATACTCAGTGTTTTGGATAAGGAAGAGTACACAGTATTGAAGGATGTGCTTTGTTCATATTTCATTTCTGAGGTTTACAACCACTTTAATTTATTGTTAAATAGAAAACAAAATAATGGATTTAAGTGTTTCCGAAACCCATTTATTTTTAGTTTTGGTTATAATAGATAAGAGTTAAAACCCTTGGATGTTTTGTCATCATTGGAAGATTTCCTTTCATGTCCTGTCCTACAGACATTATAGAAAATTAGAAGAAATCTGTTGAAAGTGAGAGAATTTTTTCTCTTAGACAGTTGTTACTGTAATGATCATTGGAAGATTTCCTCATCATTTCTGTTTCAGTAAGAAATCCAAATTTTTGATCTTCCCTCCCTCTCAGTCTAATGACAATGGTCACCAGAACAATTAAAGAGGGTGAATCTAACAACAGGGTACACAGGTAGCAACGAAGACCTAATGGGGTTGAGAACCTTATCTAAAATTAAAAGAAAAGACTTATATATACACACACTTAGGGTGATGGGCTTGATTGTCCATATGTACTATATCTGATTTCAATCAATAATTCTAAAGCCAGTCATAGACGGTTTGAAAATCAACTGGTTCAGCAGGAACCTGCCAAGGTTTGAACAACGTATGGGCAGGCTGAATGTACCCAAGTTAATCGATTGATCAACTTGGGTAGAACCAGCTTGTCAAGTTTTACATGCAATTATTGCAAGCAGCTATTATAGCCACTAGCAATACTCACTGTCTTCTCCCGCAGGGAAGGCTTCCCCCACCCGCCTTGCTGCAGGGAGAGCACAATGGCTTGGCGGAAAGGATTCCCCAGTCAACACTGTCTGTGTCAATAAATTTCTTTCCTGCAACCATATTTGCTCATTTGCATAGGTAAATAGGTTTGTTTCTGCCTATCCATTATTGCTGGAATAGTTATTTGCTACTCTTGAAAATTTGATTTATGTGGTGTAGTATCATGCTTATAGTGTACAATTAACAACTCCATTGGGCCTTTTACATAGAATCGAATAGACCCCAGTACCCTTTTAGTCCAATGATTTATTTTATATAAGCAGCAAACTTCTCTAAACAGTCTTCCTCTAACATCAAAAATATCTGTTGATTTACTTCTTGAGAGCTCAATACCCTCCAAATGTTGGCCTTTTATTTAGCATTGCATTTTTAGTATTTGTTTGTAAGGTGGATTTTACATTTAAAAAACTTGCAAGGGTCTATTTCAGTGCATGTGGAAAAGTTACTTTTCTAACATAGATCTTTTAAGTTTCTGACAGTCTGAAGTGTTGTGATGTATAGCTTTGTAGTCCATATTGCTAGTGGCATTCTTTGCTTCCATTAATGTGTCTTCCTTTGAATCTTTGGATTGCTACTTGACACTGATAGTAAGAAGACCATAGGCTTTGTTCACTTTTTATGCTGTGTATTAGTGCTTGAGTCTTTACGTTTACTTTTGTTTTGTTTTTCAAAGAGCTACACCTGTGCAAGCACATAAACTTTTGTTTGCCTTATTGAGTTTATTTATGGTGTTTTAGCTTTCCATGTGGTCCCTATTATTTAGCAAATATGATCCATTATCTCAGTGGTTCTCAACTCCTGTCCTCAGGACCCACCAACAGGCCAGATTTTAAGTATTACCTTGGGGAGATGCTGACTAGAATACTGCAATCACTGAGCAGCAAATGATATCACCTGTGATGCATTTCAGTTATCCTGCAAACCTGGCCTGTTAGTGGGTCCCGAGGACAGGAGTTGAGAACCACTGCATTATCTGATGAGTGAAAATGTGATTTGTTTATATCATTTTGCCTGTCTCTAGCCATTTAAAGTTATCCATATTGAATCTTTTTAGGAAGCAACTTTAAATTCATGGCGTACACCAACAGGCAGTATGAATTTCCCCAAGTTCAGCATTGATTTTAGCATTAAATATTTCCAAGCATATTAACTTTGATAGCCGGGTTAAAAAAAAACAGTCACACAGAGCAAGTTCCACTCTGATCAACAGGGATTCTGTGTACAGATCCTGTTCTGAATCAGGGCTGAAAAGGGTGAATTTTTAACATCACTGCCACGACTTTCGCCCCAACATCCCAGCGCAACTTCGGCACAACTTGCACACGACTTCTTTAACAGAAGTCAATGCAGGTTGTGCCAAAATCGGACCAAAAGTAGTGCAGCAACCTTTATCTAAATCAAGTGGCTCCTGTTAGAATGGTTCCATTGCATTTAATGGGGTGTGACTTGTGATACGACATCTACTTTCAAAGTCAGAGCTCATGTCACACCAGTGTGAACCGGGGCTAGTGTCTGTCGGGAATGGGTGTACCTGTGATTGCCAAGTCTCTTATACATACATCCATCATATACCCCAGTGTGGCCGCCAGGTGCCCTGACCTCTCCCTCCCTTACCCACAGTGGGGTCCCCCCTCCTATCCATCAGGTTGACGGTACCTTGGACCCTTTTTGGGGGTTTGATGTAGCATCTCAGGGGCACTGGGTGATTTGTATGAAGCCATTCCTGGTTTGGCTCTGTGAGTAGCCTGTATTTAACCACTATCTGTTCACACACATCTTGGTTGAACTTCTTTTATTCATGAACAGATTTACATGTAAATGAATGGTACAGACTAAGCACCTCTGAAGAAGGGAAAAATACATCAGATGTCACGGTCTATGTACAATATTGGTACTATCATGTAATTGTATACCGCTATTTTTATGTGTTATTGCACTATTTTTAAGTGATGTATTATAATACAACTTATACTTTTTTTACTCTTTTCAATATTATTTGTGCTGATAAAGTCCCACCAATTGAGGGGTCTGTCTGCTTGTTAGAATTGTTCCATTGTATTTAATGGGGTGTGACTTGTGATGCGACATCTACTCTCAAAGTCAGAGCCCAGGTCGCAAGAGTGTGAACCAGTCCTAGTGTTCAGCGGGAACTGGTGTACCTGTGATAACTTTATAGGTGGCTGAACTCTGGTGTCCTAGAAGAAAGGAAAGTAAGCGGCACCAACCTGAGTGTAGCATAGGGTTAAAAGCATCAGGTGATAAAAGGCATGTAGTACATATCCACGGGTGTCCCTGGCGTCCATGCATTTGGACGCGGGTGATCATGAGTCCTGGCTGCTTCAGTGGTGTCCAAGGCTCTGGGGCTACAGAGGATCAGTTGGACAGGTGATAGCCATGTCTGCACATTGTCTGTGGCGTCCGTGACAAGCAGGGGCGTGGCAGAGCAGCTTGTGTTCAAAGCACGCGCGCTCCTTCATCAGGCATGAAAAACAGCCATCTTGAGTGAGGTTTATATAGGGGAGGAAGAAGGCGGCCCATGGGACAACAAGACTCAACAGAACCAATGCTGAGTTCCCTGCATATTCCTCACCAAGTTGTCTCAGCTATGTGCACATGTATAGTATATTTAATTATATAAAGGAAACAATACATATAAAATAAGTAAATACTAATTATAACAATCTCATAAGACCATAGGGGCCCTGTCAAAAAATTATAAGAAGGGTAAAATAATTGGTTGTTTGACAAAAGGGGAGTATATATATATATATATATATATATATATATATATATATACATATATATATATATACAGAAGAGATTTAGTAATGTGTTAAGTTCTACCCGTTCTCCATCCATAGTGTATTGTTTTTTTAACAGATGGAGTTCACTCTCTACAGCATGTTTAGCCTTCATATCAGTTTTTATGTCTAGTTCTGGGATAACCACATTTATCGTTTTTTATGATGTTTTACTTATTTGTCTCTTTCATATATATGTATTTATATATCTGTCACTCTGCTTTTCCACCTGGTTCTTGTCAGTGTTTTAACCAATGCACTCAGATGCACTAGATCATAATGCACTGATTTAGTATAGATTAAAGCATAAATGCCCCAGCGATTGCCAATTAAAAAATAAAGGGAGAGAAGCAGCGGGGGTAGGATGCTATAATATAATTCATGGTGAAAAGGACTATTCTAACACCCAAACAACCCAATTTTGTTATCATCTACCTCCTGGCATATCTATACTATTACTAGTCATATGGTCATTTTTGGTTCAATTATGTCTCATCCTGCAGCAGCTGAAAGCCAGATTTGCCTCTTCTCCCTCCCGCTGCTTTCAGCTACTGCATACAGGGTATTGGCTCCTCTAATTGCCCCCCCCTCCCCCATCCCGCCACACTGATCACCTTCACTGTGCTCTCTGCACTGATTTTGTGTCTGTGCCTGCTTCCTGGCCCCATGTGTGCCCCCGAAGCTCTGCCAGCTTCCCCCTCCCCTCTCCCAGAAGGGGACCTGCTGCACAACATGTGAAAGGGTTCCACTGTGGGACCGTAATGATGCTATAATTATTGCATATGTGAAGGTATATAATGTAAATTACAATATGAAATGTGGACAACTTTTGTAATCATCAAATTATACTACCAGACCAATTTTCAGTTTTCAGTGCTGTTGCGCTTTGAATGACAATTGCGCAGTCGTGCGACGCTGTACCCAAACACATTTTTTTATCATTTTGTTCCCACAAATAGAGCTTTCTTTTGGTGGTATTTGATCACCCCTGCGGTTTTTATTTTTTGTGCTACAAATAAAAAAAGAACGAAAATTTTGAAAAAAAAAAAAATATTCTCTATTTTTGTCACAAAACTTTGCAAATGAGTAAATTTTCTCCATCACTGGTGGGCACTGATGAGGCTACACTGACAGGCACTGATGTGGCAGTACTGATTGGCACTGATGAGGCAGCACTGATGAGGTGGCACTGATGATGAGGCACTTATATGCAGCGATGATGAGCACTGTTAGGCAGCACTGATAAGCAGCACTGATGGGTACTGAGAGGTGGCACTGATATACAGCACTGATGGGCACTGATATGCAGCACTGACGGACACTGCTAAGCGGCACTGATGGGCACTAATAGACAACACTGATTGGCAATCATAGGCGGCACTGGGCACTGATAGGTGGCACTGATGGGCACTGATAGGTGGGCACTGGTAGGTGGCAATGGTGGGCACTGATATGTGGCACTGGTATGCATTGATAGGGGCACTGGTGGGCACTGATAGGGGCACTGGTGGCATATATATTGATAGGGGCTCATTCCCTGGTGGTCTAGGGTGGCATCTGAAGGTGGCACTGAGTGAAGGTGGCACTGAGCAGTATGTCACTTACCTGGTGGTCTAGGGGGGTCTCCCTGGTGGTCCAGAACGGCTCCCTGGTGGTCCCTGGTCGGCTCCCTGGTGGTCCTGGGTGGGCACATCCCTGGTGGTCCCTGGGCAGGCTCCCTGGTGGTCTAGGGTGGCGATCCGAGGGAGGGCTGTGCTGATAAATCATCAGCACAAACGCTTCCTGTCAGGGATGCAGCCGATCGGCTCTCCCCTCATCAGGTCTGCAGACGGCTTTCCTGTATTACACTGTGACCAGCCGTGATTGGTCACGGCTGGTCACATGGTAAAGTGCTTCGGATCGAAGCACTTTACCGAGATCGGCATTGCGGAGGGTCAGACTGACCTTCTACACCACCGATCGCCGCGATGCGCGCCCCCCTGGGCGCGCGGCGGCTTGTTATCCTGAGGACATTATATGACGTGCAGTCAGGATAACTGAGCCACTTCCCGGCCGTCATTTTGCATACGGTGGTCGGGAAGTGGTTAAAGTGTCACTAAACCCTGGACCCTGCATTCACTATATCTGGTCTTTCACAGTACACATAACATGGAAGTGCAATCATCTTAGTAAATATTAACTGCTAGATACATTTTCTCATCAGCAGTATATAGCAGCCTTGTGATTTCTATCAGCACTGGTTAAAGCTTGTAGGAAGAGTTTTCATTCTCCTCTGATTGTCCTATGAAGCTGCAGGACCCCTGACTCTCTGTCTGGACAGTGCTGATTGGCCCTGTGCTGATCACATGTACCCTCCCAAGATAAAAATCAACTCTCTAGCAACACACACCAAATTGAACATGTGCAGAGTGCCCCCAATGCTTTGTTCTATTAGCAGATGGATTGGGGACTGTGAAAGAAGGGGAGGATCAGAGAAGACAGGATTAAACTGCCTTTTTACACAATGCAGAGGATTAACCCCTTAGGTTCCACAGTGGCTATAACAAGCATGCTTTACTGCATATACAGACTGATTTTACTGTTGTGGGTTTAGTAACACTGTAACTATGTGAAGACTGGAATGTTAAATCCCCTTTCCGTCCTAGCCATTTTTTTTTGTTTTCAGCACTGTGATGACTAACAATTACTCGGTTATGCAACACTATAATTTATTGCATTTTTTACCATTTTTAATGACAGATAGAGGTTTTTTTTGGTGATATTTAACCACTTAAGGACCGGAAGGATTTCCAGCTTTAGGACCGGAGCCCTTTTTGCGATTCGGCGCTGCGTCGTTTTAACT
This sequence comes from Glandirana rugosa, assembly GCA_018402905.1. NCBI lineage: Eukaryota > Metazoa > Chordata > Amphibia > Anura > Ranidae > Glandirana > Glandirana rugosa. Next base: position 417,298 of record BLSH010517351.1, on the reverse strand, counting down.
GACAATTGCGCGGTCGTGCAACGTTGTACCCAAACAAAATTTGCGTCCTTTTTTTCCCACAAGTAGAGCTTTCTTTTGGTGGTATTTGATCCCCTCTGCGTCATTTCTGATCGCCGCTATAAACAAAAGAAGAGCGACAATTTTGCAAAAAAAAACAAATTTCTTACTTTTTGCGATTCGGCGCTGCGTCGCTTTAACTGACAATTGCGCGGTCGTGCAACGTTGTACCCAAACGAAATTTGCGCCCTTTTTTTCCCACAAATAGAGCTTTCTTTTGGTGGTATTTGATCCCCTCTGCGTCATTTCTGATCGCCGCTATAAACAAAAGAAGAGCGACAATTTTGCAAAAAAAAACAAATTTCTTACTTTTTGCGATTTCTTTCGAGATAAACACCCTTTTTTTCCCGCGTTTAA
>BLSH010517351.1:406133-416749 GCA_018402905.1 Glandirana rugosa | reverse complement strand
GTGGTACGGATATCAAGGCACCAGTCAAACCGACTGTACGGGAAGACGGGTGCGTCGAGAAACTGTCGTCGATAATAATCTGGTTTTGGGACATGAGTCCTTTTACCTAGGTGTTCTACCTGCCGTTCCGGTGTCAGTGTACTGGTGTCCGTGATCAAAAAAAAAGTGTTTACAACCAGAAAAATGTAAATATTTTATTTATTATTTTTTGTCACCACTAATTGGTGAACGGCTGGCAGTTAGCCGTTAACTGCCGGCGTTTCACCGAGACATTGCGCCTAGCGGCAGTAGACTGCCGTAGCCGGCGGCAATCGAAGCCGCCGCACCCACTCCCTGGCCCTCCCCGGACACAGTGAGCGTGCGGGCGCGCCTCCGGCGGCGCGCGCGCGCTCACTAGGCGCGATCACGCGGCTGCCGTCAGATGACGGCGATCCGCGTTACAGAGCCACTTTGCGGCCGTCAATTGCCGATTGACGGTCGGCAAGTGGTTAATCACCACTGTTTTTTATTATTTATTTTATAAATGTAAAAAGACCAACATTTGTGAAAAAAAAACTAGTGCCTGTGGTCATGTGACTGTGGCCTTGCCGTCCATCTTGTGGATCCATTTTCCTGAGTACAGGGTTTTGGTCTAATAATAGCTGCTGTCAAAGAGCTGCGTGGGCAGAAGGGCATGTCAGCCAAACTGACCACGGAACTATAGGCATGGTGTGCGTTTGCATGGCATTCTGTATGAAGGCAGGCTGCCCTGTTCTACATACAAGACCAGCATGTGCAGCCAAGCATCCTCATCTACATGCCGAGCTTCGGGACAATGATTAGTTCCTGTGCCAAGCTCACATCTTTTCTACACGCACAGATGCAGGCCATAGGCCTCCCCTTGACTCATCTTCCTTCTGGTCATCAGTCTATTAACCCCCTACACCTGGAGAACCTTCACACATAGGTCCATGGTCTAGGTTAGGGCTCCGGGAATCTATCCAACCACCTGGGGTCCATGTTACCTTAGGTCCCCAGAATTCATCACCTGCTCCTGAGCCAACCAGATTTGCACAGACACTTAACCTTTTAACTCTTTGTCACCCTTTTCTTGAAGTTAACCCACCACACGCAATAAACACAGTCCTTTCCCAAATGAGACAGTGATAAGGCAAGGAATTGATTTGCTTTTACTTTACTGAACTTTTTCAAAAACATTACAATTCTCCACAATTTGGTAACTCTTCAGTGGAAATTGCACATAAAATAGTCCATAAGATTTTGGTATTATTTTTTTCTAATTAACAGCTTTTATTGTCAAGAAACAAACAGATAAATCCAGTGCACTGTGTACATAATTCACGCATATTTACCATACAATAATTACATGTGTCTTCCGCACTTCTTCTTTTTGAGGTACTATAATAAAGTGTCTATATGCCAGTTACAGTAGAATGACTATAGTTTTTGTCTCTTATCCACCTCCACCAGGCCTCAGCTCTGAGGTCTCTCGGGTCATAAGCATGTGTCCGATGTCTCCAGCCATCTGTCCCAAATTTTATTGTATTTATTAGGGCAGCCTCTGTGGATGAATATGCATTTTTTATATGGAAGCGTGGCATTCATTTCCCTTATCCACTCAGTAATTCTAGGTGGTCATTGTCTCATCCAGTTTTTAGCAATATTTTTCCGGGCCAGAAATAAAGTTTCATGCAAAAAGGTTTTGGTGTGTTTATCAAGGTCCATGTCTGGGAAAGTACCCAGCAGGCACGATTTTGGGTCTAGGGTAAGGGGTGACCCCATATTATCATGGAGGAACGCAACCACCTGCTTCCAGTAACCCTGAACATGTGGGCATGCCCAGAGGAGGTGGTAAAAAGGCATGCATCGGACCCCCCACCCCCAAATTTATGCATCCTGAGCGGTGTGAGGTATGCGTGGTGCAGAATATATAACTGCGTAAGTCTATCAGATAGTCTTGGCGAGACCACCTTACACGTGTCTAGGGCCTCTCTCCAATCCTCATCATCTATGTTGCCACAATGTCTTTCCCATCTCGTTTTAATCTTATACGCCCTTTGCGTCGATACCGGGGTAATTAACATGTTATAGAAGATGGATATCAATTTCTGGGAGTCTGGGCATTTGATCATCTCCATGAGGGGATTTGGGGGCAGGTCTGGAGTCTGTTGGGGGAACTGGGTTTGAATAGCGTGTCGCATCTGAAGGAATCTGAAGAACATACAATTAGGGAGCGAGAATTCTTCCTTCAACCTGTCATATGTTTTCAGAGTGGCTGCTGAAAGTATGTGGGAAAGACAAAAAACACCCAGTTTGCTCCACTCTGTTGCCTCAGGTATCCGCCCTAGTTCTGGAAGACATTTACTGTGCCATATGGGAGTATATTCATTGCATTGGGCTATTTCTAGTTTGTGGGAGGCTAAGTCCCAAATTCTCCTGTATTGTTGCACAGATGTATAATGTTTTCTCCCCCCCACCCGAGCTGGTTGCTATTATGTATATTGGATCGGTAGTACATTGGGCCCAGTGTGGGCACATGAGGGAAAGGAACCTGTGTCTGTCTGATTTGTCTAGATTAAATATGTTAGATAGTTGGGATTCTATATAGTAAGAGCTGAAGTCTGGTAAAGCTGTGCCCGCTAGGTCTGTTGGGCACAGGAGAGCGTGCCAGGCTAATTTATGTCTGCCCTTCCTTCACACGAATGGTTTTATCAGGGCATCAATGATTCGAAAGTATTTTAGCTGTATGTAGATTGGCTAGTGCCATAAAACATACAGGATCTTGGGGAGAAGAATCATTTTTATTAGGTTGATGCGCCCTATTACTCCCAGAGGCAACCTAGGCCTTCTTTTTTATTAGTGAGAAAAGCGGCTCCACGTTATTATTGATGTAATCAGTCGGGGAGTTTGTGATGCGCACACCCAAGTATTTTATAACACTGACCCGCTGGAGAGGTAGCAGGGACTGGGCCCGAGTCTGGGGGGCAGAATCAAGGGGGAGGATCTGAGATTTCTCCCAGTTAATTCTGAGCCCAGAGAAGGTTCCAAATCTCTCAAACGTTTGCAGTGCTTCGGCTAATGATGTACCTGAGTCCTCTAAGTATAAAAGAGCCGTCAGCATACAAACTAATCTTTTCCTCCAGCGCTCCGATCTGTAACCCCCTTATGCGTGGGTTACTCCTGATGGAGATAGCAAGTCGCTCCGTGGCAAGGGGGTACAATAGTGGGGAAAGAGGGCACCCCTGACGAGTGCCCCTGGAGAGTTGGAAGGCATCCGACAACCAGCCGTTGGCCACTACTCTAGCCATTGGGGTTTGATAGAGAATTTGAATCCATTTTAGGAATCTGGGGCCAAATCCAAAGCCAGCCAGGCACTTCCATAAATAGCACCATTCTACAGAATCGAATGCCTTGGCTGTGTCCAAGGTCACCACCACTCTTTCCCCTACATTGTCATGTTGGGCCTGCACATTCATAAATAGTCTTCTAAGGTTAAAGGAAGTGTTTATACCAGGCATGAATCCCGCCTGATCCTCATGGATCAGATCTGTGATAACCTGGTTGAGCCGGAGCTCCAGGGTTTTAGCAAGAATCTTTATGTCGACCTGCAATAGTGAGATCGGTCTGTATGATTCTGTGACATGCGGGTCTTTGCCGAGCTTGGGGATTAGAATTATGGTAGCCTCGCGCATGGTTGGTGGAAGTATAAAATTATCAAACATGTAATTATACAGGGCCAGTAGCCTTGGCAGGAGTATTTCACTATAATGGGCATAGAATTCTATGGGTAAACCATCTGAGCCTGGCGCCTTGGATCTAGCTTGGATCTAGAGATCGCTTTCGCTGTCGGTGGACAGAGGGGCCTCAAGCATTTCTATCTGGGTTTGGGATAGCTGCGGGATGAGCAGGTCATCCAGAAAATGATCTATATGGTCTGTGTCATTTAGTAGCGTGGTAGTGTATAAAGATAAGAAGTATTCGTGACAATTTGCCGCTACGTCAATGGGGTCAGTGATGCATGTACCTGAAGGAGTGTGCAGGGATATTACTACTGGGGGCCTATCCTCATTGTGGGCCATATACGCTAGTAACCTGTCCGCTTTTTCTCCATGCTCCAAGGTTTTCTGTTTGGAAAAAAAAAGTTTTCTATTCGCTCTTTCGTAGTGTAGTTGGTCCACTATTCTGGCCTGCAATTTGAGGATGCGTTGGCGGAGGAAGGGTCTGTTTCAAATTGGTGCTCCACCTCCGTCAACCTAACCAGCTCTCCTTCTAAGCGTTCTGAGGATTGAGTTTTAATTCTTTTAATATGTGTCGTAAGGGTAGTTTTAACATGTAATTTAAATGCTTCCCATATATTGAGGATTGAGGAAGACTGCTCATTAGTCTCAAAGAATTGATTCCAGATTGCTTCAATCCCATCTGATTCTGAGAGGAGTGAAAGCCAGAATGGATTTAAACGCCATCTCATGAGGGGTTTAGGTGTTTGAAAGTCTAACCTGATCCAATAAGGGCTATGGTCTGAAAGCAGCCTCGGGCAAAAGGCAGCCTCTTGTAGTTTGGGTAGCAGTGTCTGGGACAGCAAAATAAAATCAATGCGAGACATCATGTTGTGTGATGAGGAGAAGCAAGAGTATGCCATAATGTGAGGATGGAGGGCTCGCCATGTGTCAGCCAGGTGGAACTGGGAGATCAGTCTGGCAAATCTGGTCTGGCCACTAGAGGCACCAGTCTGACCAGGCTGTTGTAACCTGTCCAAGCCTGTATCCAGTACAGAGTTGAAATCTCCCATCCAAACAGCACGGGGCATTGGGTATTTGGCCATAAACTGTAAGCCCTCTGTGACCACTCCACTAGAGAACGGGGGCGGAACATAGTAGGCCATAAGTAGTAACATCTCCCCGTAAATTTTGGCCTGCATAAACACATATCTTCCCTGAGGGTCTGTGGTGAGATCATATAACTCAAACTGTACATGTTTGGCTATGAGTATGGACACCCCCCTGGCATGGGATGAATAGAGTGAATGATAAGCCCATCCAATCCATGGATGTCTCAAGGCTAAATATAGATTGCCATCTAGGTGTTGTTTCAGTTAGGACAGCGACCCCCACTCCCTGTTTTTTAAGGAAGGAGAGGACCACCGTCCTTTTGACTTTATCTCCCGTTCCCCTAACATTCCATGTCATAAATTTAACGGTGGTCATGATTCATTCTGAAAATATATTTAAGAGGAGTGCTAGTACAATACATAAATTTGTCACCAGGGGGAGTCCACAACCCATGTAGCTGTAGGTTCTTCCTGCTACAAACTGAATGATAATAACTGGCAGAGCTGATGTTATGATAAGTACTGAAGACATTGTAAGATAAGCAAAATAACCATATGGTAAAAAGAACATTAGAGTACTGTGCATGAACTTGAACATCCCCCCCCCAACCCGACACAAACCCTAACATGTGCAGGTATAACCGTAAAAAACATCAACTCGAATTGCCCGCCTGGAGACACCTTCTCCAACGCGGGGCGTAACTGACCCAGAGAGAAACTCAAGTGTGGCACCCATAACGCTATATCACAGCAGAATGTTATACGGGAAACACTGGTGCGTATACACTGCTGAGTGTGTATTGGGAAGGGGCCCCAACCGAACTTCAGGACAGGGTGCTTGCAGTTCGAGTTCTCTCTGGGAGTGCAGTGGGGGCGAATCTTCACTGTGCATGTATGACATATGATAGGACTGCTATCACTCCGTTTCAGTTCTCAATCAATCAGGATTAACAAAGTGTGTTAACAACTTTTAAGCATGTATGGGTACTTTATGCGACCCCTGTCCAGTGCTCTGCGAGGGACCATAAAAAGGGTTCTAGGTGAGCTGTGCAGCAGGAGGGCCAAGGGAGTAAAAGCAAGGGGGGTCCCCCCTACTCCCTCAATGCAGCCTCATAGGCAGTCTGTGCAAGGAGAATTACATTAGTGTATGCCAGTGTACAAGCACAGGGAACAATTGTATCCGTAATCAAAGAAGGGGGGATGAAAGGTAAGTGTACACAAAGGGTCTCCGGTTAACTCAATCAACAAAGCACCTTCATGATAGCATACCTCCATCGCCATCTCAGGGATGAGAGTCTCCAGTGCTGTGTCAGGGGGAAAAATTATATAAACCGTGGCCTCACTTATTCTTGTCCTCTCCTGGAGGCAGCTCTGCTCTCCAGCCAGGATATGGCGTCTTCCGGCTTTTCGAAGAAAATGGCGCAATCCTCGTCCTCAACACGCAGCCGTGCAGGAAACAGCATGGAATACTTAATACTCTTGGTTCTTAGCAGGCGTTTGGCTTCTGTAAAGTGTTGACGCCGTTTCTGTACCTCTGTGGAGAAGTCGGGGAAAACAGCCACCTTTGCATTAGCAAGTGTGATATTGCCTTTAATGTGGGCCATGCGAAGTTCATTGTCATGGTCCTTGTAGTTTAACATCTTAGCTATAAACATGCGTGGGGGGAGCCCCCTACGGTGGTGGTCTCGTCGGCATGCGGTGGGCTCTTTCCACTGCAAAGGTTGGAGAAAAGGCTTCTCTGCCATATGAGAAAATTAGTAGCTGTACCAGGAATGTAGTGGGATCCCTACCTTCGGTTCCCTCCGTCATGCCAATGAAACGCAGGTTGCATGTGCGCAACCTGTTCTCCATATCGTCCTGTTTGGCCATCAGCATTCATTATTAGTTGAATTATGTGGCTTCCACATCATTGATTTTAGAATACTGATCCACACTTAGGGTTGCCACCTCATTCCTTTAAACCTGAACACATATGAATTACACAGGTTCTGAGGCTAATTAAGACTCCATCCTGAGCCTCTCCCATCCTCTGGAACTCCCTACCCCAATCTGTCAGACTGTCCCCAAATCTATCCACCTTCAGGCGATCCCTGAAAACTTTTCTCTTCAGGGAAGCCTATCCTGCCACCACCTAACAACTACACTCCTTATTTTCTCAATCAGCTCATCCCCCGCAGTTATTGCCCTTTCGTATCATTTAACCCTCCCTCCTAGATTGTAAGCTCTAACGAGCAGGGCCCTCTGATTCCTCATGTATTGAATTGTATTGTAATTGTACTGTCTGCCCTAATATTGTAAAACGCTGCGCAAACTGTCGGCACTATATAAATCCTGTATAATAAAAATAATAATAATAATTTAATGCAGATAAGGCACCAAGTGAGTTTAATTACCACCTTAATCAGCCGCAGGACCTGTGTAATTAATATGTGTTTGGTTTTAAAGGGATGAGGTGGCAACCCAACTGTACAGGAGAGATGCTGTGGTGCTGCCAAAAGTTCAGGCACACACTCATTTCCAATAGGCCATAGACCTCCACTGGTCCCACATGGCTTAACCTTGGTATGGGGGGCACCATCCTGCTGAGAGGAAAGAACTTCCTCCTCACACTGGAAACCTATACAAAACAGCCCAAGGGTCACTCCTCTTGTTCCTAAAATAAGTAGGGGGGAAGGAGCCTGTACAAAGGAAATAAAGGGGAATGGCGATGAATAAATTAACCCCTGCCTACATATAGCTTTGATTAGAGGCTGAGGGATGCAAACTGGCTATGATAGCATGGATCTATTTCCATACTTAGCATGGTCATAATGCTACAGGAAGGAAAGTGGGGCGGCGGGATCACCAGGTATTTGATGCTGAAAATGAAGGCGGATGTGTAGGATTTATAATTGACAGATTATAGATTAATAGTATATCAATAATAATGGTTACATACACATTAAACTTGTATTAGTATACAGACCGGGGGAGTCGTACATGCAAGCCTGCAGCTCCGCTCCACTCGGGAGACAAACAGCCGATAACAGCCGGAGCCGATGCTGTCGCTACTCACCCCCCCGCTCTGTCAATATGCTCCACGGGGTTGCCCGCTCCAAACAAAAGCCCAAAATCATCCAGGACATCTTGGCACGGGCCTTGAGGCATTCAAGGATGAAAAGATCATGTTTCAGTCACCCCTGGAGGACTTTGAAAACAAGGCTAGGCGATCCAATATTCAGATCTGCGGCCTCCCTGAATCTGTACTTGACGTACAGTCCACAGTCACAGCACTCTTCCAAGAGCTGGCCCCAGCTATACCCATTGAATAGCTAGAGATGGACAGAATCCACCGTGCCCTGACCCCACACCAATCAGAAGGCCCACCACGGGACATCATAGTGAAACTACACTTTTTTCACACAAAGGAACAGCTTCTGATCACAGCCCACAATAAAGAAACCCTCACCTTTCAAAGGCACTCTTACCAGCTTTTTCAAGACCTCTTCCCACTCACCATTGCTAAGAGGAGAGCATTGACACCACATCTCCAAATCCTGCAAAAGCATCATATCACCTATAGGTGGGGCTTCCCATTCTCCGTCCGCTTCTCGTACCAAAACCGTGACTACATATGTAGATCCGTGGAAGACATCCAAACTACCCTGCAGCAACTCCACTTTTTGCCTCCTGACATACCACAAGAGAGCTCTACACATTGTCGATTGGCCTCTTGCTCACTCCAGAAGTCCCAAAACCCTGCAAAAGCCTACGACCAAGCTAACACCCACAAGGGTGGATGATTTGCTTCGCCTGGCTCGCAACAGCTAGATTCTATGGACTGAATCCACTCCAATTGACTTGTAAATCACTCCATTTGTCATTTGCAGGCTGCAGATCATGGGATGCACCGGTTGAAAACCGGCACCCCCCCCATGGGACCCCCCAGGGGTAAATATCTTGAACTGATCCACCAACTACATATCTACGAATACTACCTAGGAACCGAACCGTTCACACTACAATTACTCTAAGTTTACTGTAATATGTTCCTTGTTGGACAGTTCTTGATAGTGGGTTCTTATGCTCCCTCTGAGCCCACAGCTCTTCAAACCTACCCCATGCTCATGACTATTAATGTCAGTCAACTTAATCCCTTGTACCTAATTAGCAACCGAGAGAGCTCGAGGCCCTCTACCCAAAATGTGCTGCTCACACTATCTCAAATATATGTTTTACCTTAACTCCACAGCAACAGTTGCTATAGTTCACTACTGAATCCCATTTGAGCCTCCGACACCATAACTAACCCGGCTGAGGCACAGGTAGTAAAATCCCTAATATGGGTTGCCAATTAAGCAATTTTAGTTGGGCCGTTTAAACTCAAGTGTTAGTCACTGCGCCCCACTTTCTAGACCATGGACTCCACATTGGAACCACCTCATGGCATTATTCTTGTCCCCCCAGGCCCGTGACATTGCACTGGCCTTAGGGAAACCACACACCCATAATGTTACTTGCCCTTTCTCCCCCCTCCACCCCCCCAGGTGTTATCTAGCAAACCCCACTTCTAGAAGCAATTACAAACATAGCACATGCCTGGCCTCACAATGGGACCCTTAAATGTATTAACGCTCAATGTAAAGGGTTTAAACTCCCCACACAAAAGGACCAAAGTCTTTAAAACCTTTGCCAACACTAAGGCCCATGTTGTGTGCCTGCAAGAGACTCATTTCACTTCCCGATCTACACCTCAATTCTTCACCACAAGTATATACAGCATCTGCCAACTGCAAAACTAGAGGAGTTCTTATAGCCCTCTGTCGCTCTGCCCAATTCACACCCCTGGCTGAAATCAAGGACCCGGAAGGCAGCTATCTAATTATTTCTGGAATGCTGCTTGACTCTGAAGTGACGGTAGTATTATACTACACACCAAACTCTATACCCCTACCATTCCTTTCCCATTTGCTAGGTGTAGTCGATTCCCACAAAAGGGGCACACTCCTCCACAGTGGAGACTCTAACCAGTCCCTATACCCTTTCCTAGATCAAATCTCCTCAATCCCCCCCATCCAAACTCTACCAAACTCAGTTTCCAACACCTCTTGCACCATCATTCCTTAGTTGACTCATGGAGAGAACAAAACCCGATCCAACGTCAATACACATTCTACTTCCACCCGCACAAAACGTTTTCCTGTATCAACCACATCTTCCTCACTATAGGTACCATATCCTCACTCCTCTCCTCAACCATTCTTCCTATCTATTGGTCAGATCATAGTGCTGTACTTAGCGCTGTACTTACGACCTTAACCTCCCTCATTCCCTCTACTAAGGACCCTTCTTGGTTCATTAATAGTGTTGAGCGAACCCGGACTGTAACGTTCGGGTCCGTACCGAACTTTAGGGTGTCCGTGGCACGGACCCGGACCCGGACATTTCAAAAATCGTTCGGGTTCGGTCCGGGGTTCTGCTATTTTACTCCACGTGTTGAGAAGCTGCAGGGCAGCCAATCAACAAGCGTTTCACTGGTTTGCCCTTAGAAGCCATCACAGCCATGCCTACTAATGGCATGGCTGTGATTGGCCGGTGCATCATGTGACCCAGCCTCTTTATAAGCTGGAGTCACAGTGCTGCAGTCACATGCTCCTTGGGTTAGTATAGGGAAAGGTAGCTGACGGCGTGAGGGACAGATTTTAGCCATTTTAAGACCTGATCCTGCATCCTGAGATAGATTACTTTACTACTGCTGTCTGTGCTGTTGCTCTGAGGACAGATAGCAGAAATTAGAGATTTCACATAC
>BLSH010517351.1:366854-401452 GCA_018402905.1 Glandirana rugosa | reverse complement strand
TCTACAAACGATTTATGAACCTCCTAGAACTGTCCCAACGATCACATCTGTAAAAACTGTAAAACCATATCAAAATCGGTCGCGTCTCCCTAGACGTACTTTATAGTACACACGTCACAATTTCCTACAAAGATCCGCCACAACCTACTCTGCGAACAGAAACAAGTTCTTCCTACGGACTGATTACGTACGAGGAGAATACTTACTAAACACCCGAAGGGTATCACACTCTTCCCTCTACAACCCTCATCAAACACCTATTCATAAGGAACTCTCGGTAAAGATAAAACTCCGCTACACTATCCACTCTATTTTACAATAATAATTACTTATCTCAACTCGCTTTCCGTGCGATCGTTCGGGTTCCGTCCGGACCCGGACCCGGACTTTGTCCCGAAGTTCGGACGGACCAGCAGAACCCGAACTTCCAGGTGTTCGCTCAACTCTATTCATTAATAATAACATTTTATCTCACCTATCACATCGCCTCAAAATAGAAATGGCTCTCAAGGAATACTTATCCACAAACTACTCCCAACATCTCCCTTCTCACACTATGGGAAGCCCACAAATCATTCATAAGAGGAGCATGCATTAGTCAGGCATCCTTCTTGAACAAAGACAAGCGTCTCATCCAACACCGCCTAGAAACATCCTTTAACACTGCACACATGATATTTCATGCAGATCCCTCTGCGCTGGCTAAAACTATACCAAAATGTCAAAAATGTCTACACTAGCAACCCTGTCAAGATCCTCCAAGTATTTAGCAAACATCTTGCCACCCTTTGCTCGAGAAAGGATGGTTTTGAATTGCACTCAAGCAGAATTACTTCTCTCAACAACCACCTTACCCTCTCTTTCATCTCTACAACATGAAAATCTTGAGAAACCAATTGACACTGAGGAAGTCATGATAGTCATAAAATCTTTGAAAACCCATAAACGCCCGGGCCCTGACAGGTTCTCGGCCACATAATTTAACAGTTTGCTGACATCCTAGCCCCAGTACTGACCATTCAACAACATTATTGCTGGACACATGTTTCGCCCTGAAACGCTGACAGCCACCATCTCTATGCTCCCAAAACCCCAGAGAGATGACACCTCTTGGTCGAATTTCTGACCCATATCCCTCCTCAACCTAGACATCAAATTGTTGGCCAAAATCCTAGCTACCAGACTCAACCACACCATTGACTCTTTAATACATAGAGAGTAGGCTTCATCCCAATACGGCAGGCATGGGACAACATCAGCAGCGTAATTCTCTTGACACATCTAGTAAGCAACATTCCACTATGCCTTCTGTCTTTAGACATCAGAAAGGCATTCGATATGGTCTCCTGGCCCTATTTACAATTTATACATAGACGATTGGGTTTTGGCTCCCATTTCCTCTCCTGGATTTTGGCACTATGCGCTGGCCCCACAGCCTTTGTCCGCTATATGGGTCACCAATCGGAGCCTTTAATATCAAGAGAGGCACGCAGCAGGGTTGTCCACTTTTGCCACTTCTTTTCGCTTTAGCCATTGAACCCCTGGCCCAGTAAATCCGCTGTAACCCCAACATCAAGGGACTGGAAGTTGGTGGTCATCATCATAAATTGTGTCTGTTTGCGGACGATGTCCTACTCTTTTTTTTTGTCAATAGTTTTTTTATTAAGAGCAAAAATGTTTAGGTTGAGACCAACCAAAAGTACCCGCGCTATGGAAATGATATATAGAGCAGCTGGTATAACAGGTAAACCTTGAAATAATAAATCAAATCAAACTAAATAACCACGCTCATCAAGGATAGAGCAGCAAATCAGCAGGTGGGGACTATACCCCACATATGAAATGGTGTGTAAAAAACAACACCTGCTGCAATGAATTAGTAGCGCTAATATAAGGCAAATAAACAATGAGTTCTGGTAATCAGCAATATGAGTCCGTGGGTATAAATCATGAAGCACAGAGGAGATACTAATCAGAAGTATCCCTTAGAGCACAGGAGGCAGTCCCAATAACATAGAGCATCACCTGCTGCAATGCAATAGTAGCGCTAGTAAGGAAATGTGTTCTAATAGGCAGCAATAACAGTCTAAAGGTATAAAGCAAATGATATGCTATCACGTATCAAATGGTAAAGAAATAAATGAAGGTAATCCTCAATGTGGTCCCTCCGGTGGGCACTGATGACACCCCCCCACTCCCCAGATGTTGGTGACCCCTGTCACAGAGGTCGCATAAGCTTAGTGGGAGACATCAGGTGTGCATGTATCCAAAAATCCTTCAGATGCCAATCCCGATCCGAAACCACACCGAAGCTGCACTCTCCCACTGGGGTTGTTTGTAGTCGAGCATACTCAGATCCACATGCTGTCTCTGTTAGGCGAACAGCAAGTGTGCTTAATGATATCCAGTCTGTTATGGAGTCATAGCAGTATCCGGTCCTCGCTGGTTCCGCTCGGTCCAATTTTGCTGTGAAGAAAATGTTATTTTCAGGCTTCCCTGCACAAAGCAATGAAACCCAGGTGTCTGATAATGACTGTCAGGAGTTTTTTTTATTAGGTTTTTCAAAAGGAACAATAAAATACGAAAGAATGTCAAAGAGTACAAAGGTTACATTTTATACACAGAATAGAATAACTTTGTGACTTGTAACACATAAGTCTTAGATGACGGGTAGAAAACATGTACTTGAATACGATACATTTAAATGTGCATGTACGATTCAGGTTCAAAATGATGGGGGTAAGGAGGAGTGACCAGGGGGAGATGGTTGGTTGTTTATATGTGATCTTTCTTGTTTGGCCAGGCTTCCCATTTCTTAAAAACATTTTCTCCACGTAGGTTTTTGAAGGCTAGAATGCATTCAAATGTGTAATGTTGTTGGGTTAGGGTCAGGACTTCCGACAGGTTGGGGGCTAGATCAGATTTCCATTTCCTTAACACTGTTTGGCGGGCTGCTAATAAAATGTGAGTGATCACTGTTCTTAGCTCTGGTGGATATATTTCAAACCCAATGTGAAGTATTGCTAATTGTGGATTGGGAGAGGTGAGTATTCCGGGCAGTGATGCCATATATTTAAATATTTGTGACCAGTAACTTGTCAAGTTTGGGAATTCCCAGAGCGTATGGAACAGATTCCCTATTTGACCACAGTTGCGCCAACAGTAGGGGGATGCATCTTTGGAGAATGTGGTTACCTTGTACGGGGTATAGTACCATCTGTGTATAATTTTAAGTGTAATTTTCCCATGGGCTACACAGTGGGATGTTTTATGCATAGTTTTTATGGCCATGATCCATTGGTTGGGGGTACACTTGGTTTTAATGTCTGCTTCCCATTTCAGCATGGAGGTCGATTTTTGGAGTAGAGTTTTATTGAGTAGTGTGTTGTAGATTAATGAGATTCCTCGTCTGGGCTTTGATTGTGGCAGGTATAGATCTCAGATGGGAGTAGGGATTCTCATCTGGGGCAGGGGGTTCTTTCTTAGGAAGTGTATCATACGGGTGCATGTAAATACACAGTCCCTGGGTATGTTGAATTCTGTCATGATGGCAGCTATTGGTTTTGTTTCTTTCCTGTGGATGAAGTCTAGCACTGATTTGATGCCCCTAGCTTGGAGCTCCTTGGTAGATAACCATGAGATGACATTTTCTAATAGTTGGATAGGGTAGGGCTTTCCTCTGTTTTACCTGTTGGGTTGTATGTTAGTTCTCTCCAGGCAAGTATGGATGCCTGCATCAGTATAAGCAGTGAGGAGATATTTCTTGGGGTCCATGAGTCGCATATTAGCAGGTGAAGCAGGTCCACTTGGGGAGCCAGAGTTGATTTGATTTCTTTCCATGTTGGGGGTCCTCTTTGTCAAACCAGTATTTGAGTTGGTCTAGACGGACCGCATGGTAGTAGTCTCTTATGTCTACCCATCCGGCTCCACCTGCCAATTTGTGTGGGGTTAATCCTGTTTTGGAACATCTAGCCCTTTTACCCTGCTAAACATATCTGCTGAGGATGTTTGACATGGTGTTTAGGTAGTGTTTTTGTATTGGTATAGGGAGCGTTCTGGACAGATAGAGGATCTGAGGCAGGATCATCATTTTAAAAGCGACTATTCTTCCTGTCCAAGAAAGTTCTTTGTTCACATATTGTTTAAGTTGTTGTTCTATTTTGTTAATCAGTTGTGGGATATTAAGGGCGAGAAGATTTTTGGTCTGGCTAGTTAGCGTGATTCCTAGGTAAGGAATACCCTGTGTATTTCATTTGAATGGGAGGGATGCTTGTAATTGGGTTCTGATTGGTTCCATTATACCCATGTTGAGTAAGAGGGATTTAGAGAAGTTTACTTTATAATAGGAGATTTCGCTAAACTTGGTCAGTATGTGGTGGGCTGCTGGTAACGAATTGGCTGGGTCAGTGAAGGAGAGTATAACGTTGTCCGCAAAGAGTGTGATGATGTGTTGGGTTTGACGAAATTGGAAACCTGTTATTGAGGGGCAGTTCCTAAGGCTTTCCGCTAGGGGTTCTATTATGAGGTTGAATATGGTTGGGGATAAAGGGCACCCCTATCTAGTTCCATGTGATATTCTAAATGCTGTAGACAGTAATCCTGATGTATACACCTGTGCAGTGGGGTGAGAATATAGTGCTTGTATTGCTGTTAGAGATGAACCTGTAAACCCAAATTTCTCAAGTACCAAAGACATATCCCTCCAATGTACTCTGTCGTGCACCTTCTCCTCATCTACTGAAAGAAGCAGAGAAGGCGTTCGCAAGAGCTCTACATGATTAATAATATTAAAATTTCATCTGGTTGCATCTGAAGTCTGCCTCCCCTTTATGAACCCCATTTGGTCTTTACGTAACAAGTTGGGAATGATGCTTGACTGGCGTCTGGCCAATACTTTCACGTAAATTTTAACATCTGGGTTTAGTTGTGAAATCGGCCTGAAGTTTGCAGGGGTAGTTGGGTCTTTACTGGGTTTGGGTAGGGTGATGATGTACGTCTTGAGCATTTCTTGGGGGAAGAAGGAGGTACTTGCTGCCTCAGTAAACATCATCTGTAAGTAGGGAGCCAGAGAGCTGTTGAATAGTTTGTAATAGTCATTGGAGAAGCCATCTGGGCCTGGCGATTTACCTCTGGGAAGAGTAGCGATGGTTTCTTCAATTTCAATTCAAATAATATATATATTTACTTGATGTCTCCCTCCTTATATGTTCTTGCTTCTTTGTAGTCATGATGCGGTCCTTGTTTTGCTCCTTAATTTATTGCACAGTAATAGCGGCACCTGTGATTATTTGATCTTATTGAGTAATTGGACGTTAGGATGTGTATATATACACCCCCGCCCAGCAGGTGGCGTTAGTCCTGACGAAGCTGGGGATACCAGCGAAACGCGTAGACTATCTGTGCTGCACGCCTGCCTACTAGCCCTCTCATCCCCATGAGGTTTTGATCCCTGTCCGTGCCCTCGTCCCTGCCTGGTTGATGCGGAGCCTTCCATCTGAGACCCATTGGCGTCGGCTTCGATTCTCCTCCACACCTACTTTCTATGTTGCCATTCATGACTGGCGTTTACTCAGCGATTTGGAGTGTCCCTGCCTTGGCTGAACCGACCATCTGGATCGGTAAGTGTATGCCGCCGATGCCGGTCTCCCTGTCCGCATTCCTCCATTCAAGCCGCCCCTGATCCGGCTCCCGGAGTCTGCCACCTGTGTGCCTCATCAGACTCACCCGTGAGAGCACCACAGCCCGACGTCCGGGTCCTTCCCTTTGTGGTTCCGGCTTGCTGGAGTTTGCTCTGCAGCGTCCAGGTCCACGCGGCTCTCCATTGCCTCACCGAGCCACACTCACCCGACCGTAGCCGACCCCCTCCTCTTGCACTGCGTGGATTGTCCTTGGAGGCGGGGAACTTTGCCATCATCGGTCAGGTTGCTATTTCGTCCCGGTGTACCTGGGCCATCGATGACCAGACCGTAGCCTGCCTATTTTTTGGGCTATTGCCATCATCGATCTGTGTCTGTCCTGATTTTTCTCATTTTTCCTTGCTTGCCCTGCTTTTCCATTCTCCTCGGCAGGGGACGTATTCTCATTTCGCCACGGCTCTACTACATTGTTTTTGGTTTCCATGACTGCTCCACATTTGTGCATCATTACATAAGGGTCTAATTTGACCATTTCATGGTGTCCTTCCTTTACTATTGGGGTCCCTCATACTCTGCCTTTTGGGGTTATCTGGGGGCTACTGTGCTGGCCGCGTCCTCCCTGTCAGGTTCGGTAGGGGACAACTCCATTTTGGAGGGCCCTTACCCAACTGACCGCGAGGTCCGTCATTTGTTTTATGTTTAGTCACTTTTTTTGACAACGTTGTCTGCGGTGGTGGGTGTTGATCAGTTTGTGTATCATTTGCTCCATCCAATGCATTTTGTTGGTTGTAGCATTTTTTATTCTAATAAAATGCCATTTTTGTTTTGATCCTTTTGATTCCATGCTTATCCATTTATTCATTCACATATTGTCCCAGTGGCTACCAGTGTGGTGACCTTTGCGGACAGCCTCCTGCGCTGCCCTTTTCTGTCACGTTGTCTTGCCCCTGTTTTTCACCACGGTTGCCCCAGGATTGACTTTTGTTCCCTGAGTGGACTGATGTGTTTTCATATCCATACATACCTTGAGTCCTCTCTGACCCCAGTCATGGGGTCCCCCTCGTTCCATTTCTTCAATTTCCTTGTTTGTGAATGGGGCATTAAGGTGGTGCAGTTATTCTTTAGAGAGGGAAGGTAGATTTATGTTGTGTAGAAAATACTCTATGCTCTCTCTAGATGGTTGGGGGTTTGGGGGTCTTGGTCTAGATTGTATAGTTCTTCATAGTATTTAGCAAACTGGTTTGCTATTTCTTGTGGATTGGTGACCTTATGGTTGAGAGAGGGGTGATTAAGATATGCAATTCTAATTTTAGTTCTGGCTACTTTAAGTTTGTAGGCTAGAAGTTTCCCTGCTCTTTTTGCATTTGCATATGAATTTGTTTTGAGATGTTTAAGGATGTTGTCTTAGCGTTGTAATAACAAGGTCCTTAACTCTTCTCTTAATTTACGCAGGTTTTTGGAGATTTTGTCGTCAGGTTTGATTGCCTCAAGTTTGTGGATTTCTGATGTGATAGATACAAATTCTAAATTATATCGTTTTTTGGCTCTGGCTCCTAGTTGGATCAGTAGACCTCTGATGAATGCCTTATGTGCATTCCAGAGTGTAAAGGGATTGTTTACTGAGGGAGCATTAATACGGAAAAATTCCTGGAGTTTTTGTTGGATGGTGTGTGAATTTTTGGGGTCTTGTAGAAGACTAACGTTGCATTGGCAGATGGGGGTTTGTAGTGAGGCAGACTCCCCTGCTATTGTAATAAAGATGGGAGCGGGGTCAGACCACGCAATGTCATGTATTTTGGATGATGACACTCTCTGTAGTAACCATTTATCTGCAACAAATAGATCAATCCTAGAGTAGCTATTATGTCTATTCAAGAAAAAGGTATAGTCTTTTTCAGATGCATGTTGACATCTCCAAATGTCATAGAGTTCCTCTGTGTGGAATAGATGTCGTAAAGACGATGTTCGCCTCGGTGTCTGAGAGGTAGTGTCCATGTCTGGGTCTACTGCTAGATTAAAGTGTCCGCATAGAAGCACACACCCATATTTGATTGACGCTATGCGTCTAAGGAGAGACTTGAGAAAGCAGATCTGGTGAGTATTAGGTGCGTAAATGTTCACTAACGTGTAGGGCTTTGCGTTTGTATCACATGTGAGGATGATGTATCTCCCCTCTGTATCAAGAGTGGAGCTTTTAAGTTGAAAGGCCAGTGTGTCCTTTATTGCCAGTAGTACTCCCTTTTTCTTATGGTCTTTGCTGCAGGCTAGAAACACATTGGGATAGTTCTTTTGTGTACATTTGGGAGTTGTGACAAGCTGGAAATGTGTCTCCTGTACACATAAGACATCTGCCTTGCGTTTGGTCGCTTCCAACCACATAGAGAGACGTTTTGCCGGATGGTTCAGGCCCCTACGTTCAGTGATAAACAGGTGATTGCCATTGCTTAGATGTTGTGGGTGGTATGCGAGGAGTTGATCTGTACTCACTTTTGTTGTCGGTCGACTGCAGGTGATACTTTCCTGTCAGATTGTGCTTTCCCATGGTTATTCCTGGCGGGTGGTTCTTGGAGATAGTCCAGTTGCATGTCCTGGGGTTTTGTTGGTTATAAGAGTCTCGCTGGTCTTCTTGTAGTGTGCCATCAGTCTGAATTGTGCAAACAACATGAAAAAGAAGAAATAACAGTTGCCAAAATAGAAAAAAGTTGGCTGTAACCTTTGGAAAGAGATTCGTAAAAAAGGATCTGTGGTAAGATCCGTATGCAGACCTTGCTGCTGTAACTTCGAGTGGGGGATCATGATGTGGAATATATCCTATCTTGGGGGATAAGTTAGGTTTTAGAAGAATATTGGTTGGATCCGGAGTCGCCCTTGTTGCGGTTTTTGCCTGAGCGTTTGAGTGATACCACCTGCCACTCCGCCTCTGTGTGAGTTAGGTGGGTGGTTATGATAGGAGCCTGGTTCGGTTCTGGGATGATGCCCCATTTATGCAGGGCCTCTATCCCTTCGTCTAGGGTTGAGATGAAGATAGTGGCTCCATTTTGCATGATGGACAGTGTGGCAGGGTACCTCCACTTATGAGGAATCTTGTGGTTTCTCAGAGCTTTAGTTATGGTCGCCAGGTTGCTGCGGCGTTGGAGTGTATGTTTTTTTTTTTTAATTCTTTATTTATTCCAACGTTGACAAAATCAAACATCTTTGCGACCCGCAAGGCGCGGGCCACAACATTTACATAGAAATCAATCAGATTGGGTTTACTGGTACAACCAACAGATCAGCACCTGTGAAAAGAACATCACAATGTAACAGCAAATGAAGATATACACATGTACACATTCCAACACAGCCACGGAAAGTCTGTCAAGGGTATTATGACCATACCAAGTAGGTGGCTGTGTAACAGACTGTGTGTCAATCTTACCAAGAGGGGCACGCACCCGGAGGCCCCCACAAGCCGGACCACAAGCCCGCCTGGCGGGGCCCCCGCCACGCCCCCCCTGTCAGCGCAAACATTTGTTTTCCCAATTTTCCAGGAGGGCCATCTAAGGCCTACCCTCTTTTTTCAAAAGAGGAAAGAGAAGAATATAGATGTGAAGGAGGACCAGAGGGGTAAGGGAGAGAGAGAGAAGGAGAGAAAAAAGAAAAGGGGAAATAATTTTTTCCGCACCAGTAAAGAGAGAATAAGGAGCCCCCTAGGGGGGAGTCACAGGGGTCACAATGGGATTGAGAATTATATAGGAATGATCTAGTCAGTGACTCTATCAGGCAGCCACCCGCAGGTAATCCTCCGTGCCAGTGAAATATCTCCAAGGCCTCCACTTATCCCTGAACTGTTCTTTTGTGTTAGACAAAGATGCAGATAGCTCCTCCATGCGATGGATGTGATTAATCTTTGAGAACCAGGGGGCCTTGGTTGGGGGCTGTGTCTGCTTCCACAGGGCTGGGATGCAAACCTTGGCCGCATTGAGGAGTTGCATTGTGAGGGTCTTTTTATATTTCTTTAGGGGCATCTCCGTCAAATGCAAGAGACCTAGAGCTGGGTCATCTTTCAAATCCACAGCCGTTAGGCTTTTAATGGTGGATGCAACCTCATCCCAGAATGGTTTTAAAGCGGGGCATGACCAGAAGATATGTAGAATCGAGCCTCCCTCTGATCCACAATGCCAGCACACATCTGGAATAGTACTGAACATCTGGTGTAGGACTTGTGGCACTCTATACCAACGGGTGAGTATCTTGTAACCCGCCTCCTGGTATTGACTCGCCATGGACGATTTGTGTGCCAACAGGAGTATTTTGTCGATCTGAGCTGGTGTGAACTGTCTGCCCAGGTCGCATTCCCAACGCCGAATAAAGGTAGGAGTTGACTCGCCAACCGGAGACGAGATAAGCTTGTAAAGAGCTGCCAAGGTATGTCTGGTGGGCTCTCCCGTGTTACACATCGATTTGAAAGGCGTAAGATCACAAGGGGTGAAGTGCGCCTTCTGAAGTGAGGAGAGAAAATGCCTGACTTGGAAGGTACTCAGGGCGTCCATCGGGGGGTCCAAAAACCCCGCAATGCCTGTTTGCAAGGGCAGGGCACCCCATGGCCACACATCCCTCAACCGCGTCTTCCCCTGTGAAGCTAACCTCCGTACCCCTTTGCTGGTTATGCCCGGGATAAAGTCAGGATTTCCGAGGATCGGTGTCAACGGGGATGGGAGCGGGGCTAAATCTGAGGAGCGCAGGACTGTTCTCATGATCCCTAACGTCGCTCCAATCAGTGGATGTTCACTCATGTCGTTAGGGAGTTCGGCCTGTATCCATGGCAAGGATGTGAGAGGCAAAGAGGCCTCCATAATCTCAAGAGCTACCCACTGCTTGGAATCTGCATGGCAGTGCCAGTCAACCACCTGTGAAAGGTGGGCGGCCCTATAGTAATTGAGCACGTCGGGTACACCCAGACCCCCCAGGGCCTTGGGCAGTGACAAAGTCTGAAGCTTGATTCTGGCAGGTCTATGAGACCATATGAAGTCTCTGAAAAGGGCTCGTAGTTGCCCAAAAAAGTCCATGGGAATCCGGATGGGGATGGCTTGTGGTGCGTACAAAATCTGAGGAAGAATAGCCATCTTTAATGCCGCGCAGCGTCCAAACCAGGTAAGGATCAATGAGTGCCATAGTCTGAGTTCTGCCTTCAGCTTGGTTAGGAGAGGGACAAAGTTGGCCAGGTAGAGGTCCGCTGGATCAGAGGTTACGTATATGCCCAAGTATTTTATAGGGGCAGCTGACCAATTAAACGTGAAAGCATCACGGAGCCTGTCCAATGTCAACGGGGGGATGTAACATTCAACGCGGCCGACTTGGCCACATTTATTTTGTAGTATGAGTGTTCTCCATACACCTGTAGAGCCTCTAAGATGTTGGGGAGAGAAATGTCAGGAGTGGACACAAAAAAAAATCAGATTGTCCGCGAAGGCGGCGACCTTGTGGTGTCCGGAGGGATCTTGGATCCCCTTTATATCGGGGTTCCTTCTAACCGAACATAGAAAGGGTTCTAGAGTAAGTATGAAAATGATCGGAGACAGGGGGCAACCCTGTCTCGTACCATTCCCCAGAGAGAATTATTCTGTCCTCCAATCATTGGCTCTCACCGCCGCCGAAGGGTGACAATATAAAGCGAGTATCCAATGGAGCATGTTGGGGCCTAGACCAATATATGACAGGGTGTCCCGCAAGAAGTGCCAGGCCACCCTGTCAAAGGCCTTTTCTGCATCGGTCGACAGTAGGAGTAGTGATTTCCGGTGTCTCCGGGCATGGACTATGAGATCCAGCACACGAGTGGTGTTATCACGAGCCTCTCGTTGAGGAACAAAACCAGCTTGGTCAAAATGAACCAGTAGTGGAATGTGTGGGAGAAGCCTATTTGCCAAGATTTTGGAAGAGAGCTTCAGATCTGAATTCAGTAGGGCAATGGGACGGTAGTTTCCGCATTGGGTAGGGTCTTTCCCTTCCTTGTGGATCAGGGTAATAATTGCCCTTAGTGAGTCGACTGGGAGGGTCCCCTCCCCCTTCAATGAGTCAAAAAATGTGGAGTCAAATAGGATGAGAAAGCCCGGTAGTACGCTACTGTGAAGCCACCCGGGCCAGGGGCCTTGTTTGGCTTTGACTGAGCTAGGGCCATAGTGAACTCTTCGGTCGATATCTCAGCCTCCATAGCCTCCCTGACTTCTTGTGCCAATGTAGGCATGCCTGATTGGGCGATGTAGTCTCCCGCAGCACCCTCTTGCCTCGCCCGCTCCTCCCGAGAGAGATCAGGGTGAAGATTGTATAATCGTCTATAGAAGTTGTAAAACACCTGCGCGATGTCCTTAGAGGTGTGAACTCTCTTTCCTCTGTCGTCTAAAATATGAGGGATGAATGTACGTTTTCTGGGGCCTCGTAGAGCCCTGGCCAGCATTGAGCCTAGTTTGTTTGCGAATTCAAAGATCGACCGCTTCGCCCATTCCAGCCGCCGAATCGTTTGCTGGAAGAGCAGGGTATTCAAGGCCTCCCTAGCCTTAGTCAAGGCAAGGAGGTGAGCCTCTGCCTGAGACTTCTTGTGTTGCAACTCCAGGGAGCGCACCTGGGAGGTAAGCAGGTCTATCTATCCTGCCCTGTCACGTTTCCTCTGGGCTCCCGTCTAATGAGCCCCCCACGAATCACGCATTTGTGAGCCTCCCAGATGGTTGTGGGGGATATGGCAGGGTCTGCATTATTGGAGAAGTAATCAGAGATCGTCTGGGCTATCTCCTGTCTGATCTCCGGGTGTGCAGGAGGGATTCGTTGAGCCTCCAGGTGGGTTGGCTTGCAGGTACCTCCCTCCAGCGCAGGGACATGTGGATCGGGGCATGATCAGAAAGGGAGGTGATATCAATCTGGGACGAGGAGACCAGAGGAAGGTCCTTATGCTGTATGAGAAAAAAGTCAATCCTGGAATACGTGCCATGCACAGCAGAGTAGTGTGTATAGTCCCTATCTCCAGGATGCATGAGCCTCCAGGGGTCTATCAGATTGAGATGGAGGAACTCTGTCTTTAGCTTTTTAAGGTACGAATACGCCAAATGTGATGTCCCTCTAGAGACATCTAAGAGTGGCTCAGGGGCAAAATTGAAATCCCCGCCCAAAATAAGGGTACCCATCTGGAACTCCAATAGGATAGGGACCAAGGCCTTCAAAAACCCTAATTGGTCTGAGTTGGGGAGGTAGACATTAGCCAGGGTCACTGTTTTGTCACCTATCTTCCCCTGCACCAGGAGGAAGCGGCGGAGAGGATCCGCCTTCTCCTGAATGGGCGTCCATGGGACCGATTTGGCGAGCAATATACTGAGCCCCTTGGAGCGTGCCAGGGGCGAAGGAGCGTGATACCCGGTCATAAAGTTTCTGTTGGAGAGCTTTGGTATGCTAGACTGCTTGAAGTGTGTTTCCTGGCCAGCGCATCCTTTTAAGGTCCCATATTAGTCTAGATCGTTTTTCTGGGGTGGAGAGCCCCCTAACATTTAGGGAAGTGACCTTGTACTCCATCCTCGGGGGGTCCGTCGGTCGGTCTCAAGACTGTCCGCTGAAGGCTCGTACCCGGCACAAAACAAAACAAAAAAAAACAAAAAAAGGGGGGAGGGGAAAGAGGGGGGGAAGAGAGGGAAAGGGGGAAAGACTGAAAGGCGGAAAAAGTAACTCTAAGAATGGCTCACTAGAGCCAAGCGCCTAAAGCGCAACCTACGATCAGAGCGGTGGGAGATGTGCGGATATGGGAGAATTCGTAAGGCATTGTGAACTTAGAGCCCCACAGTGTGAAGCCCCGCCCTGCGACCGCCCCCCCGCCCCCCGGAGGGGGCACGTAGGAGGCCAACCCACACAGGGCAAGGGCATCGGTCATGCCCCCCAAGGGGGGGGTGGAAGGAGGGGGAAGGCAATGCCAACCCCCCCGCCCCCGCCCCCCCAGGAAGGCCCAACCCCCGACCCCAAACACCATCACAACAAGTACATCTCAGAACGGAGTATTAGTAATGCAACTGAGAAACATAATTAATGAACAACATTCAATAAACAGTGAGCAGACTCCTCTAATCTGTACCCAGCCAGCTCATCCTCATCCACCCTCTCTCTTGACCAACCTTCCATGATGAGAATAGAAGTGTCTCTTGTTATTGCAGTCACTGACATTCCCGAGCACACCATAGCCTAGGCAGCATCATGGGGGGCAGACCTGTCGCGAGACAGAGAGAAAAGCCGCCAGGTCGCCATCTAACGAACCTCTGGCTGCGGGGAGGGGAGACAGAGGCTCGCAGTCCATGGGTGGTGGACCTCCCCTCCCAGTCAGCGGTCCTACTAGCCCTCGGGTCGGCGAGCCGGGGGCGCCCTCCGTGTCAATCGTGGCTATTTCCCCACCGCAGCAATAACACTGCGGTAGGAGTGTATGTTTGGACAGATCAGGAAGCATTTGTATGCCTCTGTAGTGCATGGGTAGGCCCTCAGGTTTCCTGGCAAGAGTCATTAACTGATCCTTAACATGAAAAAAATTGGCCTTGAGGAGGACATCTCTTGGTGTCTCCACCGGCAGGAAAGAGGGTATGTGTACTCTATGAATCCTGTCGATGGTGAGATCGTGCGGCATCAGATTAGGGACTATAGTGGAGAAGAGTGATAGCGCATATTGTTGTAATTGCTGGGGCAGTATTGATTTCGGTATCCCTCTTATTTTGACGTTGTTTCATCTGGATCGGTCTTCTAAATTTGCAATTTTATCTTTTATCGATACTATTTCATCAGTATGTGCGCTGTGTGAATCCACTAGAGTATTAAATGAACCAGAGTAGTCACCCATGGAGTTTTCAATAGTATCCACCCTATCTCCCAGTGCCTGCACTTCTCTGTTGCATTGATTAA
This sequence comes from Glandirana rugosa, assembly GCA_018402905.1. Classification (NCBI taxonomy): domain Eukaryota; kingdom Metazoa; phylum Chordata; class Amphibia; order Anura; family Ranidae; genus Glandirana; species Glandirana rugosa. The sequence goes on along the minus strand of BLSH010517351.1, from coordinate 386,918 downwards.
CATTTGTGATCAAATCAGTCATCAATGAGGCTCTGAATGAGAGCATCATGTCATTCAGCATAGTATCCGATACTGGCTGCCCTGTTGTTGGGAAAGCTGCTATCGGGTCTTCTCTCTGGGGCTCATGTGCAATATGTGAGGCCTGCCTCCATGCCTGTCTCCTCGTTGGGCCGTATAAGAGATTCCCTGTGGGGCCTGGATTTGGAAGGGCTCTGTGTGGATGGGCTGCTGCAGCCAGAGGGTGTCCCGCTGTGTGAGCCTTTTAGCTTTGTTACCTTTTTGCCGTGGCCCGCTCATCAGGGCTTGTATTGAAGCCTCGTGTGCAGCCTGCGTGGTGCTGGCGCCTTTCCACTCCAAAGCCCTTAACATCTCCATTCTTACTGCCGACCTGACGCACCTACAAACCTCCCTCCCTTTGCCTTGGTCTACCCGTGACATCACATACCTAGGTATCAAGCTCACAGCTAACCCATCAGACCTTTACTCAGCCAATTACCTCCCAATGCTTTCTCACCCCACCAGCCTTCTCACAAAGTGGTCTCCTCTCCCACTAGCCTGGATGGGCAGAATAACCACAGTCAAAATGATGATTCTCCCTAAAATATTATATCTATTCTGAGTCCTACCCATTCCGGTACCTAGCTTCTACCTCCACCTCTTACAGAGACAAATATCCTCTTACATCTGGCATGCCATTAAACCCCGAATTCCACGGTCTACCCTTTATCTACCGGAGTTGAGTGGCGGCTTAAGCCTCTCCACTCCACCATGGAGATACCTCTCTGTGTGGCTTTAGAATCCGTTGAACGCGGGCCCCTTTCTGTAGCTAACCTCCTCTGGCTTCACCCCTCTGATCGCCGTACAATACACAACCCTGTTATACGTCATTCACTCTCCCTTTGGGACCATCTTAAGCCCAACCGCTCACTTCAAACCCAACATAACCCAATGCTCTCCTTTCTACGCAACCCTTCATTCTATCTGGCCTGTACCTCACTGTCCTCCTTCCAAAAATGGTCCTCCACTAATCTCATCTGAGCCTATAAAATTATAACGGCATAAAGCCTTTTCTGGCCCTCAGGGAATCTGAGGATTTCCCAACCTCCGAAATCTTCCGATGACTCCAGATAAAACATTTCTTTGCACCATTAATTCCCAGAGATTCCTCCTTACCCTCCATGTCCTTCTTTGAGCAAACCTGCAATAGTGATCCACACAGGAGAGGCTTAATCCCATCCCTCTACACCCAATTGCTTTCCACGGGACCTCCTTCAGCCCCCTCCTACACCTCTAAATGGGAAAGAGATTTGGAAATCATATTAGAAGATGTGGATTGGCACCACATATGGCAGGCCACAAAATATTGTGGCATTGGAAACTAATTACAAAGTCCTGACCTGTTGGTACTTGGTTGCAGCCAGGATCGCCAAATATGTTCCTCACTATCCACCCACCTGCTTTAGAGGTTGTCCCACTCCAGGGGACTTCCTCCATATTTGGTGGTCGTGCCCAATCGCACAAAATTTCTGGACCAAATTATTCAATATGCTCTCCACCCCCTTTGATACAACTCGACCCAAATATAGCACTCTTAAATCTCAAACCACTGAACTTATCCCAACGTCAGTTCAAACTCCTCTTGCAGGTCACAACAGCAGCCAAACAGATAGTCGCCAAATCCTGGAAAACTTCGAGCCTATGTGTCCTAGCGGTCAAAAATAAAATCACACAATCGATGAGCCACGCAAAAATGAAGGCGATCATCACAGATAGAGTCGCCAAATACGAAACGTTTTGGTCCCCTGGGTGACACACTTCCTCCCACCCAATTTTGATGAATCCCTTTTGCTCCCATAAGAGGCATCTTCTCCAAAGTATTTCTTGTCCAGCCTACCGGATACAACCTAGTAACACCTGGGGCCCCATACCTCTCCACTCCCCGCCCACTCTTCCCCACCCTATTCCCCTACTATTCTCCTCTGCCCCCCCCATTTACGCCACTTTCTTCTCTACATATCCTACCTCCCCTTTTCCAGTAGGCAGATTGATACCCTACCAATCACCGCTGTAGTTAAACTTATCCCCAGGGCAAACTTATAGCACGGCTAAACTTTAAGTGTATGCTTACATGTCACATGACTTTTCTGCAGCTAACAAATCTAGCATACATGTTAGTTTACTAACCCCCTGGGAGTTCATCCCTAGACTGAATGAATGCCTTGCTCCTCCCCGTTGGCACAACCATGTCCCAGCCCTCTGGCACTGGCTGTTAGATTGATTCTCATGCATCTTCAATCCATACTTAGCCATTTGCTTGCCTACGCATTACCCCACACATGTGTGTGCACTAGTCTATCTCAATACAACCTTCACAATCCCAGGTTGGGTGTGTCGTCCACCCCTCTTGACACAGAATGTTCCCAAATGGGGTGTCAGGGGGTGCTGGACACTACTCCCACCTTAAGCTTAATTCTTGGAATAGATTACTATGTTCTCATATGTTTACCACTACGATATTGCCGTTTATACACATTCATGTGAACCTGTTCTTTGTGCTTAAGCATATGGCTAACACTGTTTATCCTCTGTAATGTTTTTACTGAAACCTCAATAAAATTCTTGAACGAGAAACTTGTATTAGTATATTCTATATAAACTAGTATCCTAGGGGTCCTTAAATAAGCATTCCTCCCAAAAGTAATTATTTAGTTATAAGTGGAGCCTTTTGGGAGACAACTCCTAGATTTTTCATGTAAGAATGTTTCAATTCCCCAAAATTTCACAAAAATTTTGCAGGCTCTGAAATCTTTCAATTTTTTTCTCCTCTATGGTGCAGAGACCCCATTGACAAAGTCCCTATGAGATATAAAGAAAGAGTAATAAGATTTAACTTTTCATTTACATTTTCTGGGTTTAATGACCCTTTAAAAGAAGATTATCTTTGAGTACTGACCCCCCTGTAATGGTGTACTCCATAGCAGACCTTTGTGGCAATGTAATTTCTACAAAGCCTGATAATTATAATTATTGTTACAGAGAAATTGCATTATGTAGTTATTCAGCCCTTGTTTATCCCCTTGTTATTCCCAGTAATACTGATTGCATTTTGTTGACATTGTAAAACCCTATGCTTGCTTAAATCAGCAAACATAGCCTTTGAAAGTAACTGTATGATGCTGCCTTTCAAGTCTCTCCTTGCAGTCATACTACAATATACTCTCTATGCAGAAACCAATAGAAAGAAAGGAAGAAAATTAAATTTAATTGCCACATTAGGATGGCTCCAAGGTGGCTGTAAAGGTTTTGTACTCATATAATTCTGTGTGCCATGATAATATTAGTTTTACAGTAACTCGACGTGCTACTTTCTATTCCAATATTGACTTTATCATTAGCATTGGTAGGACAGAAAAACTTTGGAGAGTAGAGTTAAAGGAGTTTTAAAGGTTTGTTTTTTTTTAAATAATAAATTTACCTCCTCTGTGCAGCGGTTTTGCACTGAGCAGCCCCAATCCTCTTCTTCTGGGGCCCCCCAGCGGTGCTCCTGGCTCCTCCTCTTTTCTAGCACCCCCTCAGAGAAGAGATTTCCCTGGGGGGACTGGTGAGGGTGCACTCCCAAGTCCTGCTGCTGCGTCCATTGCCCCGCCCCTGGCTCCTGCGTCACTGGATTTGATTGACAGCAGTGGGAGCCAATGGCTCCAGCTGCTATCAATCTATCCAATGAGGACCCAAGCCTGTGGCTGGAACTGCTGTGATTGTCCCCGTCGCTGGAATGATTAGGCTCAGGTAAGTAAAAGGGGGGTTCTGGGGGGGCTGCTGCACTACAGAAGATTTTTCACCTTAATGCATTAAGGTGAAAAACCTTGGGGGTTTACAACCTCTTTAAAGTGTTTGTCCAAGCAAAACTTTTATTATTTAGCTTGGTTAGAGTGGGGAAAATTAGAAGTCTGTGAGCTTTATTGCCATCTGTCGCATTGACAGTGGTTTCATCAGACATGAAGTAGCGAATATACACTATATTTTTCAGGGTATTGGGACACCTGCCTTTACACGCACATGAACTTTAATGGCATTCCAGCCTTAGTTTGTAGGGTTCAATATTGAGTTGGCCCACCTTTTGCAGCTATAACAGCTTCAACTCTTCTGGGAAGACTATCTGCAAGGTTTAGAGTGTGTCTGTGGGAATGTTTGACCATTCTTCCAGAAGTGCATTTGTGAGGTCAAGCATTGATGTTGGACGACAAGGCCTGGCTCGCAGTCGCCGCTCAAATTCATCTCAAAGGTCTTATATCGGGTTGATGTCAGGACCAGTCAAGTTCTTACACCCCAAACTCGCTCATCCATGTCATTATGGACCTTGTGGACTGGTGCGCAGTCATGTTAAAACAAGAAGGGGCCATCCCCAAACTGTTCCCACAAGGTTGGGAGTATGAAATTATCCAAAATGTCTTGGTATGCTGACACTTTAAGAGTTCCCTTCACTGGAACTAAGGGGCCAAGCCCAATGCCTGAAAAACGACCCCACATCATAATCCCCCCTCCACCAAATGATTTGGATCAGTGCACAAAGCAAGGTCCATAAAGACACGGATGAGTAAGTTTGGGGTGGAGGAACTTGACTGGCCTGCACAGAGTCCTGACCTAAACCCAATAGAACACCTTTGGTATGAATTAAAGGGGAGACTGCGAGCCAGGCCTTCTTGCTCACATCAGTGCCTGGCCTCACAAATGCGCTTCTGGAAGAATGGTCAAACATTCCCATAGACACACTCCTAAACCTTGTGGACAGCCTTCCAAGAAGAGTTGAAGCTGTTATAGCTGCAAAGGGTGGGCCAACTTTTGGCAAATACTTTTGGTAATATAGTGTGTGTATATATATAAAAACCTGACAAAAAGTTTTGGTTGGACATACCTTTTAGGCATGTATTACTATAGAATCAACACCTATTGGGGTTATTTTATTGTCAATGGTGGCCCCCTGTAGCGAAATGTGTGAATGATTTCAGGATACAAAAAATGTATAATGATGTCATGTATTAGCAGAATCCATCCACTTCACATATAATGCATACACATATCTTCATGTTATAACTCTAGAAAACAATCTTCTCCAGATAAACTAATCAAAAGTCGAAGTTAGCAAAGTTTTTGGTAGATCTATACTTTTCTCTGTTCGGAAGGAATTCATATTTGTCTTACCATGTATTTCCTCAAACTAATTGGGGAAGTAGAAGGGTTTGTCTTTATTATATGCAGCCAAGCAATGCAAATGTTTTATTGAAGTACAGCTAAAGGCAAAACATTTTTGCCTTTGGTAATACGTTCAAGCGGATGTATGTCCCAAAATGTCATTTTTACCTACAGGTAAGCCTATAATAAGGCTTACCTGTAGGTAAAATGAATATCTCCTAAACCTGTATGGTTTAGGAGATATTCACCTTGCATGCAGCTGCTGAGGTCAGCAGAGCATGTGCAGTGATGTCCCGGCGAAGGCCCGGTGTATAGCGCCGGACCTTGCCGAAAACCTTGCTGGAAAGACGGACTCAAAGCACAGGATCCCCCATGGGAAAATGTCAGCTCCATCTCCGGGGACCGCTCAGCCCTGTCTGATCTTCGTTCTAAGGTAAGCATTTCATAATGAGCTAGTATGTGCTGCATACTAGCTCATTATGCCTTTGTCTTACAGGTTTTTTTTTTGTTAAGCATACAACTGCTTTAAGAAAAGTGGATTGAAATTATGTTAACAAAACTGAAACTTGAATTTGACTTCCAGCTGTGTGCAACTTTAGAAAAGGTTATCACAACAGTTAATAAAACAGCTTGAGAAACAATTGTATTTATCTTTTTTATTTTTTTTAAATAGAATGAGTAAAGTTTTTTTTTTTTTTTTAGATGGCACTGTAAGTTTTTTGTGGGCAGCAACTGAGTGTAAAATATGTAAAGTGATGCACAAATTGCTGGTGCTATTTCAATACATGTAATAAATAAATTAAAATAAATACATCAATAACTACAAGAATGTATAGCAGTTTTGGACTTTTTTAATATCATGACGGGGACTAAAAAATTCAACTTTAATGTATAACTAAAGGCAAAACATTTTTTTTTAGTTTTTTGATAGAGTGCAGAGGGATTAGAATGTTTGTCAATTTTTATTACTGTCTGTGCCCCCATTAAGGAGATTCAACCTCTTATTTGTCCTGTTTTCCATTATCATTGAAAGTGAAAGTAACAGAAAATCCCAAATTGTTGGTTCTCCCCTAAAAAGTAATACAGGCAAAATCTTCCAAATTAGAAACTAGTTCTGGTGGCCTGGGGTTCCCCAATAATTTCCCCTAATTTGCAGGGATTTCCTCTCACTTCCTGCTTGGCTCTGTGACAGGAAATGAAGGGAAATCTCTGCAATGAGACACAGATGCAGAAAAAAACAATCTGACAGGGGTTATGACCCTGCCTTGCTCCATCCAAAACGGAAAAAAATGTGCATAGAGTTTTAAAATTAAAAATTTCAAATAAATAATTAAATTAATTCATTCATTTAATATTAAATATATTGCAATATATTTAATGTCTTTTAAAGTGACTCCCTACAATTTAGAAAGCTTTCAATCAGAAAAAGGCTCAAAGCAAGGTTGATCTGTTTTGCTGTCACTTTAGCCAACACATTTGCATTGGTAATCATGTGTCATTTATATAGTATACATAGTAAGCAGATATAATGAAATAATAGTTTAAAACCTAAAAAACCTCTACCCCTAAATCAGTTAAGGCAGGCCACAGATTATGAAATGTTGTGGTTGCAGGAAAGAAAATTGCTTGATTCCCTCATCAACACAGGCAGTGTTGACTGGGGAATCCCTCCTGCAAAGCTATTGTAGTTCTCCTGGCTGGGGGGGCTCGGGGAGCTGTCCCTCCAGGGAGAACACAATGATTTTTGCTAGTAGATATAGCCATTGGCATGCCAGAAACCCAACATCCTGGTTGTACCTAAGTTGATTGATGGATCGACTTGGGTACAATTAGCCTGCCCATAGAAAATTCAAATCTTCGAGAAATGAACAGTGTGGTCTAATATTGGCCTGTGGGCATTTTGTGTATTCTGTGATGACACGGTTTCAGAAATGTTCAAAATGTAATAGTGTGGATTTGAAGTGGGATACATGAAGATGATGAATGCCCCTGTAATAAACCTCTGCCAGGGCTGCTCTCCCACTGCTCCCTTTTCTCTCCATTGACATAATTCATAAACATGAATGCCCAGTTGAGCAAAATGTAACTGCTTTCATTGGTCAATACATTGAATATATCTACCCATTTTAGTTGTTAAATAATTATTTTACATTGGCCTATTAATTCAGAAAGGTTTTCTAAAGGTTTCCACAATTATTTCTTTAATATTAGTATCTATGGTTATTTGTATTTTATTTCTCAAAGTTAAATAAGTGACTAAATGTGTCTTAATTGTGTAGCCTTTTAGAATAATCGAGGGATGGTTTCAGAATCAAAAATTACTCTAATGAGATAATGGGACTATGTTATAATTCTGTTTGATACGATGAGATTCTTGGTTCCCAGCTATCCGCTACAAGACATCAAAGAGAATTAAGATCTATCACTTTCTACTGTGACCCAAGCAATGTCAACTGGCATAGAGAAAGAAAAGCTCTACTCTTCTGGATCTACAGCTGGGTCGGAGGCATTTTCAAAGGAGAATGGAACCTGTTGAAAGTTTTACTATTTTCATCCTCTCTGTTTAAATATAAGAAGACTAATGCTAGAAAAGTGTATAATTTAATTACTAGTTTTGCTTTGAAGAACTAAATATGTAACTGGCTTTTAGGCCACTGGAAATTTTACTGCTTGAAGAGATACTAATCCTAAAACAGAAGCAAATATAGCAAATACCAACACTTAAACAGAATCTGCTAGAATGTAATTACAGAGGGTGATGAGGATATAACTGCCTCCAGGCATGTGAGGTCAGGCTATGACATAATTGCTATTTTCCCTTTTTTATATGATCTGTTTTTATATCCCATTCTGTAGACTATTATTTTACTTTTATGTCCTTATTTCCATGATTTTCTGTTTGAGCCTGTAATTGGCTTTAAGGGCTTATTATCAAAGAAGGCACAATTCCCTGCTGTAGGAAAATGAGTGGTGCAAGGCTAAATAGAACCATAGAAAATATTCACCTTGAGAAATAAGGAGGCCCCATTCAGATTTTTCAAAAGGGCTCTGTGGCTTAAGTTATATCACCATTGATTTAGAGGGTATTTTGTTGTTTCTCGCTAAGTGTAAATCCAGTAAATAAAGTGTATGTATAGAGAAAACTTTTTTTTTTGGATAGAGTAGGAAAGGGCTGAAACCCATATCAGGTTATTTCTTTCTGGTCTGTGGAGATTTCCCTTCCTGCTCTGCAGATGCAACAGGAAATTAGTAGAAATATCCCCTTAGCAAGGGGACTTCCCATCTTAGACAGTTGTCACTGGAACATTTATCCTCATTGGATGATTTATTTTCACCTTTTGCTCTGGTGACAATGCTAACTTCTTGGATTTTCCCTTACTTACAATAGAGGAGTAAACCTCCTCCTAGAACAGAACAATCAGAGAGGAGAACATCGCAGAAAGAACCTATATATCAAAAAACTGTTGGTTGGAGGTCTAACTTTTCATCACTACATCAAAAACTAAAAATAAATGATGTTTACGTACATTTTAAAGTGTATCCAAATTCAAAAATATAATATATTTCAGTTTGCCAATGCTTGAATAGGTGGCAATATTAGCTTTTTTTAATCTTCACCTGGTGATCCTGTGAATAACACCTTTCCTGTTCCTGGGTGACTATGCTCACTCGTCCACTGTATCTATGATGTAAGCCATGGTTATCACACAGACCGGACTTAGAGCCCTTTCACACTCAGCTGCCCGAGCATCAGCGGTAAAACGCTGCTAATTTAGGGGCACTTTACCGCTGTTAAAGCGGTGCTTTGGCGCCACTATTCGGATGTCAGCGCAGCGCTTTTAACCCCTAAGAAGGGGTTAAATAGGGGTTAAAAGTGCCGGAGAGCGGCTCTCCCGGAGCGGTGTACAGCTGCTGCAGAAGCGCTGCCCATTCATTTCAATGGGCAGGGGCGGTGGAGGAGCAATGTATACATCCCTCCTGCATCGCCCCAAAAATGCTGCTTGCAGGAAATTTTTTCCTCTCCTGCAAGCGCATCACCCCATTGGGAAAGCACTCGGGCTTTCCCACTGGGGTACATTTAGGAGGCAGTTTACAGGCACTTTACAGGCGCTATTTTTAGGGCAAAAATGCCTGAAAACTGCCTTAAAAACAGCCCGGCCTATTAACAATTGATGGCGGGGCGGGTGGTTCATTATCCTGACCGGACGTCTATTGACGTGATCAGGATAAGCTGCTAGGGCGCACGGCTCGTGTCCGCTGGACACGGGCCTCCACCAATCACAGTAAACAGCCAGTTAAATTGTCTGTTTACCATACGATCGGCTGTGTATAATCACAGCCGATCACAAGACTGGAAGCAATCGGCAGCACGCCACAGGAGAGTCCAGTGCGCGCCCCCAGAGGTGCACCCACGTGATCGGCGGGGTGCGGGTGTCCCTTGGAATAAAATTGGCTGTTTACCATGTGACCGGCTGTGTCCAATCACAGCCAGTCACTAATGTAAACAAAAAAACTGTCACTATGTGATTCCTGCTCACAAGGATCGTGTGAGGAGAGAGCAGAGCAGGGATCAATCAGTGAGTTATTCAGTGTCTGTCAGTACTGTATTGTTCACAACACACAATCCCCCCCCAATAAAGAGGACCTGTCACCATTACCATCTGGATCTGTCAACAGCCCATCTGTCACACAGCCCATCTGTCAACAGCCCATCTGTCACACAGCCCATCTGTCACACAGGCCCACAAGTACCGCCATCGGTACTGCCACCGGTACCGCCACACAGGCCAGCCACCAGTACAACCACCGGTACCACTAAACAGATCCGCTACCACTACAGCCATCCGTATCACCACACAGGCCAGCCACCGGTACCACTAAACAGATCCACTACCAGTACTGCCATTGGTACCGCCACACAGGCCGGCCACCAGTACAGCCACCGGTACCGCTAAACGCAGGTCCACCACCAATACCGCCACCCATCAGTACTGCCATCGGTACAATCAACAGGCCCACTGTCATGTCTCAAAGAGTATATACCCCTGAGGAGGCTTATGAAATTCTTGTCATGTCGGATGATGAGAGCAGCGGGAAGCTCTCATCAAACGATTCTGGTTCAGAGTATGAGCCATTAGAGGGCAGTGGATCAGAGTCCGATTCAGCTGAGGAAACCGCCCCCCCCCCCATAAGAATGAGAAGATTAGGACCAAGATCCGAAGACCTGTCCACCACCAGCAGTGCCAGACCCCAGGAAGAGGAGCCCAGTACTAGCACTGGAACTACACGCCCAAACCCAAGAACCCTAATCCGTGCCTGGACCCAATACAAACAAGTAAGAGGCGCAACACCCAGAATATACAATCCTAGAGGTGGTCTGATAAAGAGGATGTGTGTAAGCCTATAAATATTAATTTAAAATTTAAAAGTCCATATGCAAAGTCCATAGGCAAAGTCCATAAGCAGTAATCTTCATATATAATAGTCCATATCAGACTGGTGAAAATAGGGCAAAAAATGGAAAAGGTCAGGAAAGGAGAAGCAAACTGAAACGTAAGACACCAGAAGCTGCCATCCACGGTGAGCAAACCCCAACTCACAGAACCTGGAAGAAACAGAAGAGAGGAGGCGCTTCTAAGTGCAATATGCCAGTACACTTTATTAGTACCTCCACCTATGGCTGGTCTATGTAGTACTTTTTTGGACATTTGATATTGGTTGGGGAAACGCACTAACACCTTTGCAGTTATTTTGCTACCTGCTGGGTGTCTGGTGCGTCCCTATAACCTTAAGGAGGGATGGGCTACCTCCACACCATCTGCATTCATCTATCTCATCAAGATGCATGTGCTTCTAAGTGTGTCCACGACTACAATCTATTCAGGGGTGGTGGATTTAAATGACCAGATGGTACAGCCCTATGTGTCTACCCAAAAGTTCAGTTTTTGGTATAAGAAAGCCGCATTTCACCTTTTTCATATGGCCATGTATAATTTGTTTGTGTGTTGCCAAAGATCGTCCGAAAATCAATCCCTCACCTACTTCAAATACATTGAAAAAATTATTACTGCCCTCATTTATCAGCAAGGACCCATCCCAGAAAGTATTCGCTCCGATAGTGTGAGTCGATTCCACGAGCAACATTATCCCTTCCCCATGGTCCCCACAGAATCCGGAAGAAGGCGACAGAAGAGATGCCGTGTATGCTCCAGAGGAGCAGTCAGAAGAGATACCACCTATTATTGCCCCGACTGTCCCTCTCAACCTGACATGTGCATCGGACATTGTTTCAAAAATTATCATACACAAATTGCATATTAATTCCCCATATAGACTATAGACTGCCATTTCCCCATTTCAAATACCTGTGTGGACCATTTACTTGCTACCACGGTATCTGACCCTGGCCTGTTCACTGACAATGTCTTTGCCTGCGGTTTTAAATCATGTTTCTGACTTCCACGTTAACTGACCCTGGCCTGTTTACCAACAATGTCTTTGCCTGCCATTTTAAACCACATTTCTGACTTCCACGTGCACGACCTAGGCCTGTTAATCGACCATGTTTTTGCCACTTGGACTGATCTTTTACCCTTATACATATGTACACAGGGGTCTCACATATGTGAGGGGCTCCAGGAATCATTCTGAGTAGAGAAAACCAGTGTTTGGTTTTCTGTGTTCCCAGAACAGGGTCTGGCTTCCCAGAGGCTTCAAAGGGTTTGGGTGGGAGAAGCCTCTATCCCTGTCCCCCTGGCCCTAAGCTTGATGGTCCTTCCTGCTGTCTGGACCAATACTTTAGCTGTGCTGACCATATCGCTGCCTGTAATGACGCAGGACTATCTGGACCATGTTTCTTCCTGCTGCCTGGACCAATACTTTGGCTGTGCTGACCATGTTGCTGCCTGTAATGACGCAGGACTATCTGGACCATGTTTCTTCCTGCTGTCTGGACCAATACTTTAGCTGTGCTGACCATATCACTGCCTGTAATAATGCAGGACTATCTGGACCATGTTTCTTCCTGCTGCCTGGACCAATACTTTGGCTGTGCTGACCATGTTGCTGCCTGTAATGACCCAGGACTTTCTGGACCATGTTTCTTCCTGCTGTCTGGACCAATACTTTGGCTGTGCTGACCATATTGCTGCCTGAAATGGCCCAGGATTTTATGGACCATGTTTATTCCTGCTGCCTGGACCAATGCATTGGCTGTGTTGACCGTATCTCTGCCTGCTGCCTCTACTTACTATGGACAGTATTTCTGCCTTGACATCTCTGCCTGCTCTCTGGACCAATGCTTTGGCTGTGCTGACAGTATTTCTGCCTGTACTAACTATGGACAATATTCCTGCCTACTGCTTGGACGATTGCTTTTGCTGTCGCTGACCACATCCCTGCTTGCTGCCTGAACCGATGCTCTCCTCTGTGGACCACTGCACTACTAAAACCACAGGTAATCTTTTGTTATTTGGTATGTACATGCTATGGTTAGAAATATGAAGGGCCTTCAAAAATGTGATTGGTAGTCAGAAAATGGTATGTGTAATTTATGCTCCTAGAACACCTGGAGGTGCTACTTGGATGTCGGGCCCCTATATGTGGCCAGACTGTGTAAAAGTCTCACACATGTGGTATTGCTATACTCAGGAGAAGTAGCAGAATGTATTTTGGTGTGTCAGTTTTGCTATTTACATGCTGTGTGTTGGAAATATCTTATAAATGGACAACTTTGTGTAAAAAAAATGCGTTTTCATATTTTTTGCACATTTTCCAAAAACTTCTGGAAAAAAATGAACAGTTCAAAAGACTCATCATTATGCCTCATAGATTATACCTTGGGGTGTTAGCTTTCCAAAATGGGGACATTTTGAGGGTAATTCCATTGTCCTGGTGCTCCAGAGCCTTAAAAAATGTAATAGGGGGTTGAGAAACGAGATGTGTAATTTATGCTTCTAAAATGTCTGACGGTGCTACTTCAATGTTGGGCCTTTGTATGTGGCCAGGCTGGGTAAAAGTCTCACACATGTGGTATTGCCATACTCAGGAGGAGTAGCAGAATGTATTTTGGGGTGTCATTTATGTTATGTGCATGCTATGTGTTAGAAATATCTTATAAAGGGACAACTTTGTGTAAAAAAAAATGCATTTTAATTTTTTTTGCACATTTTCCAAAAACTTCGGGAAAAAAATGAACCATTCAAAAGACTCATTATGCCATATAGATTATACGTTGGGGTGTTAACTTTCCAAAATGGGGTCATTTTGTGGGTAATTCCATTGTCCTGGTGCTCCAGGGCCTTTAAAATGTAATAGGGGGTTGAGAAATGAGTAGAGTTGAGTGAACACCTGGACGTTCGGGTTTGGCGGAACTTTCCGGAAACGTTCGGGTTCGGTACCGAACGTTATCCGAACTTTACCCCAGACCCCGAACCCCATTGAAGTCAATGGGGACCCAAACTTTTCGGCACAAAAATGACTGTAAAAAAGTCCTGGAAAGTGCTAGAGGACTGCAAAAGGAAGAAAAATGGGAGATGTTATTAGATCTGCAATCTGTCCCTCAAAGCAGTAGTAATCTCTACCTAGTCCAGTATCAGATCATTCTGTAATCAGATCCTTCTGTAATGTAGGATGAGAGATCGTTCTGTAATCAGATCGTTCTGTAATGCAGGATGAGAGATCGTTCTGTAATCAGATCTTTCCGTAATGCAGGATGAGATGTTATAGATCTACAACCTGTCCCTCAAAGCAGTAGTAGTAATCTCGACCTAGTTATTATCACTGCAATCTGTCCCTCACAGCGCCGACAGCATCCTCTCCCTACACTAATCTGAGAGCATGTGACATGCAGCACTGTGACTCCAGCCTCATATAGAGGCTGGGTCACATGATGCACTGGCCAATCACAGCCATGCCATTAGTAGGCATGGCTGTGATGGCTTCTAGGGAAAACCAGTGAAACGCTTGATGATTGGCTGCCCTGTAGCTATTCAACATGCGTGATAAAATACCAGAACCCGAACGTTTTTCCCAAACGTTCGGGTTCGGATTCGGGACACGGACACCCGAAAGTTCGGTACGGACCCGAACATTACAGTTCGGGTTCGCTCAACTCTAGAAATGAGATGTGTAATTTATGCTCCTAGAACACTCAATAGTGCTCCCTGCATGTTGGGCCTCTCTATGTGGCCAGGCTGTGAAAATGTCCCACACATGTGGTATCGCCATACTCAGGAGGAGTAGTAGAATGTGTTTTGGGGTGTAATTTGTGGTATGCATATGCCATGTGAGAGAAATAACCTATACAATGACAATTTTGTGGGAAACCCCCCCCCCCCAAAAAAACAACTTAATTTTGCAAAGAATTGTGGGAAAAAATGAAACCGTGAAAAAACTCACCATTCCTCTTACTAAATACCTTGGAATGTCCACTTTCGAAAAAGGGGTAATTTGGGGGGTATTTGTACTTTCCTGGCCTGTCAGTGTCTCAAGAAATGAGATAGGCATCAGGTGTGATCAATTTTCAGTGATTTGCACCATAGCTTGTAAACTCTATAACTTTCACACAGACTAAATAATATCCACTAATTTGGGTTATTTTTACCAAAGATATGTAGCAGTATACATTTTGGCCCAAATTTATGAAGAAAAATTACTTTTTTGCAAAATTTTACAGTGCAAAATAAAAAAAAGTGTTTTTTTTTTCAAAATTTTCGCTCTTTTTTTGCTTATATTGCAAAAGATAAAAAACCCAGCGGGGACTAAATACCGCCAAAGGAAAGCTCTATTTGTGAGAACAAAATGATACAAATTTTGTTTGGATACAATGTAGCATGACTGAGTAATTGTGACTCAAATTGTGAGAGCACTGAAAGCTGAAAATTGGTCTGGGCGGGAAGTGTTCTAAGTGCCTGGTATTGAAGTGTTTAAACATGTTTTCCTTTGTTCATCTCCATTACATGCAGGCTGATGGGATTAGTAATTTGTTTATTGGTTGTTTTTGCTTTCTGTTAAGCTCACATGAAGTCACAAAAACACAATATTTCTGGCATTTAAAATAAGGTAATTTCTGTACTTAAACATTTTCACAGCATGTAAAAAAAGAGTCAGCACACTTAAAGCAGCGTTCCACCCAAAAGTGGAACTTCCACTTTAAGTCCTCCTCCCCAACTCTGGATGCTGAAACTGAGCTTTTGGGGAGGAGGGGGGTGAGGATACCCGAATTTTTCAGGTACTTCCGCTCCGGTCGTCTTAGTCGATCAGAAGTGGAAGGTCTCCTTCCCCCTCCCTTCTGAAGTCTCCTGGGACACAGGACAGGCCCCTTCGGGAAAAGTGCAGCGCCGCTCACACATGCGCAGTGTGCACCCGGTCGCGAAGCCGTGGCTGGGTGCCCACATTCGCAATGCTAGAGCCACGGAGGGGGGGGAGAGGAGCGAGGTTCCGTGCGGCTCCATCGCTGGACCGTGAGACAGGTGAGTGTGTGTTTAGTAAAAGTCAGCAGCTGTACTTTTTGTAGCTGCAGACTTTTAATAAACATTGGGATAGGGTGGAACTCCACTTTAAGGACTTGTAATTTGCAACTCATCCTTTTTTTGTTTTTGGATTTAGTTATTTTTTCTGTTGCAATCGTTTTTTAATTTTTTTTTCACACGGGCTAAAACATCTGATAGAAATAAAAATAAAATAGTAATCATAAACAAGACATAAGTAGAGTTGAGCGGACACCTGGATGTTCGGGTTCTGCGGGTCCGGCCGAACTTCGTGAAGAAGTTTGGGTTCGGTACCGAACTTGACCCGAACTTTACCCCGGACCCCAAACCCCATTGAAGTCAATGGGGACCCGAACTTTTCGGCACAAAAATGGCTGTAAAAAAGTCCTGGCAAGTGCTAGAGGGCTGCAAAAGGAAGTAAAATGGGGGTAAGAGTAGGACAAGTGCCCTACAAAAAAAGGGGACAGGGAAAATAACTTAAAAGCAAATAAAAAAATAAAAATGGGAAGGAGGGGTGGATGTGGAGTAGGAGCCTAGAGGTTGACTAAGCCGTGACCGTGGCAGTGTAGGTGGAAGTGGCGGTGGTGGAGGAGGAGGAGGTAGCCAACACTTTTTGTTATTTGTTTTTTTTTTCTAATTGGGGTAGCCCCCAAAATATTGAGACATATTAAAAAAAACAAGTATACCAATGGCTGTGTGAGGCCGGTCTAAATGTCTATAATGCACAAGGTACAGACAAGTCTTGTGGGATCCATGCCTGGTTCATTTTAATAAACGTTAGCTTGTCCACGTTGTCTGTGATAACGCCCCCTGCCATGCTAAACACACGTTCAGACAATACACTGTCTGCAGGGCAGGCCAGCACCTCCAAGGCATAAAGGGCAAGCTCAGGCCATGTGCCCAATTTGGAGACCCAGAAGTTGAATGGGGCAGACCCATCAGTCAGTACGTGTAGGCGTGTGCACACATAATGTTCCACCATGTTGCTGAAATGCTGCCTCCTGCTAAGACCTTGCCTATCAGCTGGTGGTGCTGTTTGTTGTGGCGGGCTGCTGACAAAGCTTTGCCACATTTTGGCCATGCTAACCCTGCCTTCTGAGGTGCTGGCGGTGCCACAGCTGCATTGGCGGCCTCTTCCTCCTCCTCCTCTGCCTTGTGCTTCCACTAAGCCCCCGGTGTCATTTGGGAATGCTCTCATCAGCGCGTCTACCAGTGTGCAGCATGTAGTCGGCCATGTGTGCCAGGCTGCCCAGAGGCAAAGACAAGCTGTCCTCTGTGGGAGGTGTATCCTCTGTGTCCTCCATATCCCCCCAGCCACGCTCCAGTGATGCCCACAAGCTGCGTTGGGTGCCTACCTGTTGCGGTTCCTCCTCCTCCTCCTCATGATCTTCCTCATCCTCCTCATCCTCCACAACTGTGCCCTGGCTTGAATATTTTTTACCTGGCCTATGCTGGTGCAGGAACCCACCCTCCGAGACACTTGTGAATGACTGGCCTGATAACCATGGAAATGACCCCTCTTCCTCCTCCTCCTCATCCTCCTGTGCCACATCCTCTTCCATCATGGCCCAAAGTGTTTTTTCAAGGAGACACACCGCAATACGGTACACAGGTCTCTCATGGAGGCCCACTCGTTGGTGGTGAAGTGGTGCTGTTCCGCAGAGCTACTGACCCCTGCGTGCTGCAGCTGAAACTCCACTATTGCCTGCTGCTGCCCGCACAGTCTCTCCAGCATGTGCAAGGTGGAGTTCCACCTTGTGGGCACGTCGCATAGGAGGCGGTGAGCGGGAAGGCCGAAGTTCCGCTGCAACGCAGACAGGTGAGCAGCAGCAGGGTGAGAACGCTGAAAGTGTGCACAGACGGCCCACACTTTATGCAGCAGCTCTGACATATCCAGGTAGTTTTTTAGAAATTTCTGTACCACCAAATTCAGCAAATGCGCCAGGCAAGGGATGTACATCAAACCGGCTAGGTCCAGAGCCACTACGAGATTTCGCCCATGCCGCACATGTTGTTCAATGCCCTTCCACAGCTCCTGCGCAGTGTGTGGTTTATCCCCCAAACATATCAGTTTTAAAACAGCCTGCTGTCGTTTCCCCCTGGATGTGCTGAAGTTGGTGGTGTAGGTGTTACGCTGAGCAGATGAGGAGGTGGTAGAGGAGGAGGAAGCGCAGTAGGAGGAGGAGGCAACAGGAGGCAAAGAGAAATGCCCTGCAATCCTCGTGGAGGAAGGACATGTGCCAAATGGCTAGCCGCCTCAGGCCCACCCGCCACTACATTTGCCCAGTGTGCAGTTAGCGAGAGATAGTGTCCCTGCCTGTCCTTACTGGTCCATGTATCAGTGGTTATGTGGACCTTGCCACAGATGGCGTTGCGCAGTGCACACTTGATCTTGTCCCCGACTTGTTTATTCAGGGAAGGGATGTCTCGCCTGGAAAAGTAGTGGCGGCTGGGAACCACATACTGTGGGACAGCCACTGCCATCAGGTTTTTAAAACTGTCCCTGTCCACCAGACGGAATGACAGCATTTCATAGGCCAGGAATTTTGAAATGCTGGCATTCAGGGCCAGGGATCGCGGGTGGGTAGGGGGGTACTTCCTCTTTCTCTCCAGTGTTTGGGAGATGGACAGCTGTAAGCTTCCATGGGACCATGTGGAAATGCTTGGGGACGGTGGCGGACATGGTGGCGTTGCTGTCACATGCTCTGTTTGCTGGGTGGCAGGTGACACTGGCACTGTAGAAGTGGAGGAAGAGGCCGAGGCAGCAGCAGAAGAGGAAGCAGGAGGAGGACCTTTCTTGGATTTTGAGGTAATTATTCCAATGCAGCTTGTGCCTTGAATTTAGATGCCTGATCATGCAGGTTGTGCTCAGGTTGAGAACATTTAGGCCTTGCCTCAGGCTGTCATTGCAAAGCGTGCAAACCACTCGTGTCTTGTCATCAACACATTGTCTGAAGAACTGCCATACGGGGGAACGCCTTTGAGCTGCCTTTGGTGTGCTATGTCCCTGGGTGTGGTGGGTAGTAGCAGGCCTACTGTCTAGGGGACGCTCGCTCCGTTTTTGCAACCTGCTTCCTCTTTTGCTGTGCTGGTGCCTCTGTGTGACCACCACTTCTTCCTCCAAACTGCACACGTCACTCGCATTACCCTCATTCCATGTGGGGTCTAGGACCTCATCATCCTCCTCCACATAATCTTCCACCCACCGTTCACCACTGCCCTCCTTGTCAGTCTGCACACTGAGGAAAGCTGCAGCAGTTGGCACCTGTGTTTCGTCATCATCAGATACGTGCTGCACTGGTGTTTCTGTGTCCTCATCCTGCAACAGAAGTGGTTGGGCATCGGTGCACTCAATGTCTTCCACTTCTAGGGCAGGGCTATGTGGATGGCCCAAGGAAAGCACACCAGGAGAGTCATCAAAAAGCATAAGAGTCTGTTTCATGACTTAGGGCTCAGACTGCTTGGCTAATTTACAAGAGGCTAAGGTGAAAGACAGATGGCCATGGGGTTCAGGTGCCAACTCTGAGCTTTCATCAAGGGACCGGGAGGGAGACAATGTGAAGGAACTGGAGGTATTGTCAGCCACCCAATCTACTATCACCTGTACTTCTTCTGGCCTCACCATTCATTGAGCGGCATTCGGGCCTACCATATAACTTTGAAGGTTCTGTCGGCTACCTGAGGAAGGTGTTTCATCTGTGAGTGTAGCTGGCACAGATCGACTACGTCCTCTCCTTCCAACAGGAGCTTCACCAACACCACCAATACCAGCAGCACCATGACCATGTCCCTTATTTGATGCTCTCCTCATTCTGCCCGCAAATGTATTATGTAGCACTATTTAAGCATTTATTAATACAAAAAAATGAATTTTAGAACAATAATCTGCCCCTTAAAGCACCAGCAGGAACCTCTCCCTTTAGAACTAGGAGATGATTTTAGAACAATAATCTGTCCCTTACAGCACCAGCGGGAACCTCTCCCTTTAGAACTAGGAGATGATTATAGAACTATAATCCATCTCTTACAGCACCAGCAGGAACCTGACCCTATAGGAGTAGGCGATGATTTTATAACAATAATCTGTCCCTTACAGCAACAGCAGAAACCTCTCCCTTTGGAACTAGGAGATGATTTTAGAACAATAATCTGTCCCTTACAGCACCAGCAGGAACCTCTCCCTTTAGAACTAGGAGATGATTATAGAACAATAATCTGTCCCTTACAGCAACAGCAGGAACCTGACCCTATAGGAGTAGGCGATGATTGTAGAACAATAATCTGTCCCTTACAGCAACAGCAGGAACCTGACCCTATAATATCCCAGTCCAAGGACGACAACGACATTCCCTGTCTAATAACAAGATTTTAGTAACGGATGAGG
>BLSH010517351.1:350295-366410 GCA_018402905.1 Glandirana rugosa | reverse complement strand
AGTTGTTCGCAAAGTGACCAAACGGGAATCTTCGGTAGTGTCGGTACGGATGATTACCGTACCGACACTAACCGGTCACGTAGTACACTGGGTCGGAGACATATTCGACCTCAGTGCATCACGACGTACAGTGTACGAGAGTCCGATCAGATCGCAGGATGAGATCTGCAATCTGTCCCTCAAAGCAGTAGACTCTACCTAGTTCAGAATCAGATCGTTCTGTAATGCAGGATGAGATCTGCAATCTGTCCCTCAAAGCAGTAGCAGTAATCTCTACCTAGTCCACAATCAGATCATTCTGTAATGCAGGATGAAATGTTATTAATATCTGCAATCTGTCCCTCACAGGGCCGGCAGCATCCTCTCCCTAGACTAGCCTGAGAGCATGTGACATGCAGCACTACGTGACTCCAGCTTATACAGAGGCTGGGTCACATGATGCACTGGCCAATCACAGCCATGCCATTAGTAGGCATGGCTGTGATGGCTTCTAAGGGCAAACCAGTGAAACGCTTGTTGATTGGCTTCCCTGCAGCTATTCAACATGCCTGATCAAATACCCCAACCCAGAACCCAAACTTTTTTCAAATGTTCGGGTCCGGATCGCGGACACCCCAAAGTTTGGTATGGACCCAAATTTTACAGTTCGGGTTCGCTCAACTCTAGACATAAGCAATAAGGAGAGGGTTACTTGATTAGTAATGAATCACTTCTTTAGGATGGGTTCACATATGAACCACATGCGCCTCCAAGCAGGGGTCCGCTGCGTTCTGGTCCACCATTTCAGGTCCGAATCAGCTTGAATTTTGGGCTGAATTCGGACCTGAAACAGACCAAAAGACGCACAGCATTCTTGTGCAAATCGCACCGGACCCGCTACGGAGATATGTGAACCAGCTCCATAGCCGGTCAAAATCTCCTGCTATTGCGAATTATATACGGGGGTCCGCATCCAATCCGCAATGGTATGAACCCAGCCTTAAGGATACAAGACAGGAAAAATATCAGACCATGAAAATTATTACTATTACAATCTTTTATTGCTACATCTTTGATAAAATCCCCAGTTTCTATAAAAGGATGAATAAAGTGCACATATAAAATTCATATTATATAACATTACATCATATTCCTGAGCAGGACAATATGGGTCACAGGTGAATATGGAACTGGATATATACAGTATATATTGTGCAAGAAGATTACAAATATGGTATTTTATTGTGTTATAGGATATGTATATGTTCATTATCATATTTATATATTAGCATTTCATTGCTTGTGTTTATTGCAGATGGCTCGCCTAATATATGATATACAGTATGATATCAACAACACAACCCTGAAAAAGTTGTTTTAGGCTGGATTCACACCTATGAATTTTTAGTGCTTTTTGTATTTTGCATATTTGCACTACAGTCCATTTAACATGGTTTCCTATGGAACACATTCTGTAGTGCAAATCTGCAAAATGAAAAAGCACTTAAAATGCATAGGTGTGAATCCAGCCTAAAGCCATCACATCAGGTAGGGTGTTGAGATAAATATAAAGCTGGATCGGAAGTTACAAACATCTGATTTAATATTAAATGATATGAATTTTATTTGTGCACTTTAGTTGTGCTTTTATAGAAGCTTGGACTTTTATCAAGGATGTAACAATAAAAGATTGTAATGATAATTTTACAGTATATATACATTGAGCTGTGGGCAAATATTCTTCCTCACTGGTACACTTAGGCCTCATACACACAGGCGTATCTAAAAAAATAAACAAAACGTCGGGTCCGACGTCAAAGAAAAAAAGTCGACATTTTTCGGCGTTATGCATCGGCGTTTTTGAGCGTTAGTGAGCGTCGGCGTCAATAGGCGTTTTTTTAAAAAAATCATCCCTCTGCTATTTTTCAACCTAAAAACGTTGGCGTCAAAAAACGCCGGAAAACACCGGTACAATAATAAGTGGCGTTTGTTGGCGTTTGTTGGCGTTTGTTGGCATATTGTGGCGTCGGCGTCAAAAAAGGTCAAAACGTTACAGCCTCAGAACGCGATGGCCATGGGTTCTACTTTCTGCTCACTAACGCCGACGCCACCTACAGCTCAAAAACGCCAACGTTTTTATGGGGCCATTGAGTAACATGGAGAGCTGCAAAAAACGCCAGAAAACGCCGGCGTCAAAAAACGTCCGTGTGTATGAGGCCTTATACCAGTTATGAGCATACCCTCAGTCTTCTGGGTTGGATGATGCTGGGCGTCATGTAACCTGAAAAACTGAAGACATCTTGTAATGGAAAAGAATAATGTTAAGGAACAGTTCTGGCAAGAAGGTGAATATTGCAGCCAGAGCTTCTTTTTTTTTTTCAACCTCTGCTGCGGAAATATTTTGCAAAAAAACTGCCCATGGTTGGGTTCTGCATACACTGAAAGCATACTTCTCCTTCAATCACTTCAGCCCCGGAAGGTTTTACCCCCTTAATGACCAAGTCGTCTTTTGCGATACGGTACTGCGTAATTGCATGGTCATGCAATGCTGTACCCAGATAAAATTGATGTCCTTTTTTTCCTACAAATAGAGCTTTCTTTTGGTGATATTTGATCACCTGCGGATTTTATTTTTTGTGCTATAAACAAAAAAAGACCGACACTTTTGAAAAAAAAAAAAAACAACAATATTTTTTTACTTTCTGCTATAAAACACATCCAATACAAAAATGTAAAGAATCTAATTTCATCATCAATTTAGGCCAATATGTATTCTGCTACATGTTTTTGGTAAAAAAAATCCCAATAAGCGTATATTGATTGGTTTGCGCAAAAGTTATTAAGTCCACAAACTATGGGATATGGCATTTTCTTTATTTTTTTTTTACAAGTAATTTAGCGGTACTGCAACACTGCGGCGGACAAATCAGACACCTAACTGACTCATTCCAGGGGCAGGTGACTTGGATGTATGAGGTGCACTGGCTCTATATACTTCAATGCACAAACATGCCATAGTGATGTGATGCTACACCTACCATTAATGCTTTATATTTCACTTCATCCACTTTATCCCTGTTCACTTTTATCTCATTCGCCATAAAGGTGTTATATGCCCCCTTCCCCCGCTTTGGAGCACTAAGTGGGTGACTTCTTGCAAAACCTCGGAGCTGGCTGCCACTCTGAGGGAGATTGGGACAGATCATGGAAAACCTGGGACTACTTGTTCTTAATGCTCTGGTTGCAGAGTCACTGCTCACACACCAGTGACACACATATAAATCCCCCTGAGGAAGACCGCAACTGTACAGGTCGAAACGTGTCAACGTACAATGTGTTATAGCAACCCATATTGTGTTACCACTGTCATGTTTTTATGCTTGATTAATTTTGAAAAAACAGAGCTTATATTTTATAAAATGTGAATTTTATTATATTTCATACAATAAAAACATTTATACCTTTTCAAACTACTATGGAATTATTCTTAAGCTGCTAAAAACCCTGTGGGGGAACCATCCTACTTGTTTGTACCATATTTGGGGTGTGCAGCCAAGATCTTTTCTGTGTCTTCCCTGCACAACCTAACTGACACTTTTGCCACTCTTTTGGGAACCAGTGACATTATTACAGTAATCAGTGCTAAAAATATGCACTGGTACTGTACTAATGACACTGGCAGGGAAGGGGTTAACATCCGGGGCAATCAAAGGGTTAACTGTGTGCCTAGCTGGTGCTTGCTAATTGTGGGGGCGATGATCTGACTGCATGAAGACAGAGATCGGTGTTCCTGCTATCTTGTTCCCTGTCAGAATGGCAATCTGCCTTGTTTACAGCAGATTGCCGTTCTGCCCCTCTAGGGAATGATCGCAGGTGGCCAGCGGAGATCTGGTCCACCGGACCCGCTGATTGGCATCCCCTGTGTCATGTGTGGGAAAAGCAAATAGAATTCTAGGATGTATCAGTAGAGGGATCTCCAGCAGGAGGAAGGAGGTTCTGATTCCTCTATATAGATCTTTAGTGAGACCTCACTTAGAATACTGTGTCCAGTTCTGGAGACCACATTTACAAAAAGATATTGATAAGATAGAACGAGTTCAGAGACGGGTAACAAAAATGGCGAAAGGTCTGGGGGATAAAACATATCAAGAGCGACTTCAGGAACTTAATATGTACAGTCTGGAGGTAATAAGGGAAAGGTGAGACATGATTGAAACCTTTAAATACATTAAGGGGGTGAATAAGGTTCAGGAGGGCAGTCTTTTCAATATGAAACCAAAATCAAGAACACGGGGACATGACCTCAAACTAACTGGGGGGAAGTTCAAAACTGATTGTAGAAAGTATTATTTTACTGAAAGGGTTGTTGATGATTGGAATAAACTACCAACAGAGGTTGTGAGACAGTCAACAGTAAATGGCTTCAAACATGCTTGGGATAAACATAAATCCATAGTCAGACAACAAGGTTAATGTAAAAATAAATAAATAAATAAATAGGGGCAGACTCGAAGGACTACTCAGTCTTTTTCTGCCGTCACTTTTCTATGTTTCTATGTAATCAGCGTGATTGCGCCTCTGGTGTCTATTGCACTAAATGACATACAGGTACATCATTTCGCGCAATAGAGCTGACCTGCTGCAGTAAAAGTGTGGTAGGCGGTCGGCAAGTGGAGTGCCCCCACTCTGGATGAATGAAAACCAGGGGCAACTCTAGACAACAGCATTGTCATTCTCGGGGAGGGGATTGTTAAATGCACTTGCTGATTTATATAACAAATGAAGGCTAAACTCCAGCTAACACTTTAAAAGCAGTTACACCAAACAGGTTTTTTTCCTTTTGGGATAAAGATTTCACATAAATAAAAGCTGATCATTGTAAGCACCCGTGTTAGTGTTAAATGGTTTGTCTCATCACTGTAACCAATACATTTGCAGGGGAGTTTGATATTTTGAAAAAGAACAGATT
Source organism: Glandirana rugosa (assembly GCA_018402905.1). NCBI lineage: Eukaryota > Metazoa > Chordata > Amphibia > Anura > Ranidae > Glandirana > Glandirana rugosa. The sequence continues at coordinate 361,462 of BLSH010517351.1, read as the reverse complement.
TACTGGCTGGATCACCAGACAATAACAGAAGAAAGAAAGCCTGAAAAGAAAGTGAATGCAGCCATTGCATCTAAGATTTGGTAAGCTGAAATATAATACGTGTTTGCTTTTGGATTTAATACCACTCTAACTCCTTTCTGCTTAACAGTTGTTGAGATCAAATATTTATATGATTTATGCTGTATATATCAAACTAATATACTTGTTTTGTGAGCAGTAAAGATGAACCATTATTAAAGCAGAACCTGCATATAAGATAATTAAAATAACTAGAGCAGTTAAGCTGCAGTTTTGCTTCCAACATCTTTTACAATGATGTTATAAAAGATTGGAATAACAACTTCTTAATAATACTGGAGATATGCAGCCATTTGCAACATATTGGAGAATCTCTGCAGTCACTTCCTGTCCTTCAGAGATATAGGAACACACCATTCACCATAATTATGTCACATCCTTATTGAGTTCTGCCTGGCAAATATGTCATTTTACTATTTGAGTATTCATTAACCACTTCTGGACCGCCCCACACAGATATACTGCGACAGGACGGCCTTCCTGCACGAAATCATGTACCTGTATGTGATTTTGTGTACGGGGTTTGGGGTACGCGGATGTTCAACCACAGCGGGAACCAATCAGCGGGTCCAGCAGACGCGATGTCTGCCGGGACCCGCCGATCGTTCTCAGAAGAAGCAGAACGATGGTCTGCCTATGTAAACAAGGTAGACCGCTGTTCTGTCTGAGGAGAAAATGGAGATCTTGTGTTTCTGCTAAGCAGAAACACAGATATCTGTTTTCCTCTAGTCAAATCACACACCACCACAGTTAGTAAGCACCCCCTAGGGACACATTTAACCCTTTGATTGCCCATGATGTTAACCCATTCCCTGCCAGTGTCATTTGAACAGTGACAGTGCACTGATCACTGTATTGGTGTCACTGGTCCCCAAAAAGTGCCACTTAGTGTCAATGATTGGTAAGCTGCAATATATTACATTTTTGATTTTGGGTTTAATACCACTTTAATATGATAACAAAAATATAGTAGAGCAAGCATGAAAAACGTAAAAGTATTGTGATTATTACTGTTAAAGCAAATACTGCAAAGATAATGAATGTTCACTATGACACTATATTATACTTTTTCTCTTTCTCTTTAACTGAAGATTTTCTAATAATTGAGTATTTACTGATTCGGAAACAAAAATGATTAACTGCAAATTTGATGATCCAGCCTATGGGGCAGTGCAGGACAGGATCTCTGTATCCTCCTTTGCTTTCTCAGCATAAATAGAATTTTCAATTTTAGCAGATCTTTATACAGCCTGGGTACCATTAGCACATGTTGTGCAAAACTATTTTCTGTTGGAAAGCATACTTATATTCTACACATAATTCTTAATGGGACAATGTATTTAATACATATAAATATACAGATGTCATTATTATTTTTATTATTATGATGGCATTTTTATAGTGACATTAATAATACATTATATATATACTGTACATATAATATTATTCATATACAGTAAAACCTTGGTTTGAGATTGTTTTGCAAGACAAGCTAATTTTTTTTTTATAAATTATGACTTGATAATGAACAATGTCTTGATATACAAGTAGCGTTGCATCACAACTGAGTATAAAAGAGAAGAGAGGCGCCTTTAAGTGTAGCAATATGGTTACATTTAATGAAGGTACAACATTTAGCAATTCACATGATTAAAACAGGCACATCTAGGTATGCAGGCATTCGGGATAAAGCTGTCCACATAGACCATCCTCTGCACCGCCATCAACATCATCCCTTCCACGCTGCGCTCCACAAGGGCTTTAAGTCTTGCTTTCAGATCGCTCTACTGCAGGGTAGTCTTCCCGGTCATGATTGCAGACTGACAGCGGTTAAAGCCAACGGTGCGGAGGACGTTGTATATGGACAGCTTTACTCTGGATGCCTGTATACTTAGATGTGCCTCTTTTAATCATCAACCATGTGAGGTGCTAAATGTTGTACCTTCATTAAATGTAACCATATTGCTATACTTATTGGAGCCTTTCTTCTCCTTTATATTCTGTAGCTCCTGCTGGATTTTGCTTCTAATCCCCTTGTGGAGGCTGCCATTTGTGGATGGACATTTTATGGTTACACAAACTATCACATTCCTATAATCTTTTTATATGAACTATAAACTAAAGGACCTATGAATAAATGGTTGTGGAATTAATCATCTGAGATTCCATTATTTCTTATGGGGAAATTCACTTTGATATACAAGTGCTTTGGATTACAAGAATGTTTCCAGAACGAATTATGCTCGCAATTCAAGGTTTTACTATATATTATACTTGTGGTTTTGTAGGATGAAAACTTTTTATAAACATACCCCAAGGTGTTATCAAAGGCCTTTTTTTCTTCTACATGCCCCAAACACTCTTCCTGTCTAACAGTACACTGAAAAACCAAAAGGCCAACAGATAAAAAGTTTTTTATACATAACATTTGTTAAATTGTGTGTTTTTTTCTGGTGATATCTCTTAAGGGACACAGCAGGGACAAAGAAGTACAGCATTTAATATTTGCCTGTCAGAGGCGGGCTTTTTTATATAACAGCATTCTTTGTTTATCTATTTTGATTGACATATGGAGACATCACAAGGGAGGGCAAAAGGAGCAAATCCTATGTGACGTCCCATGTACATATTCTGTCTCGGTGGAAATAAATGTGTGTCATCTAAGCATTGCCCTGTAACCCTGAGCCATCACTTACTCCTTTATATCTGGAAGTGTCTGCAGTCTGTTTATTCATACAATACATATTTACAGACAAAACAAAGAGCATAAGATAAAATCGAGACAGAAAAGTGTAGCGGTCGGCGAAGCGGTTTTTCTAGTGCTGCTAGTTAACTTTCTTTTCCCCATCCAGTTCTTCCAAGACTCCTTCAATCTTTCATCTCTTTAGAAATAGAACACCAAAAAAAGAGAAGTTTAGCATTGATTCATCAAAGCCTTGCTTTCCCGGTAGCACTGACACAATATGGTGTGAGTTCTACCTCCATAGCCGCAATGCTTTTTTATAACACCACTGCCTGTAGTTGAGAATCTATACAAGTTCATGAGTTATGTCTATCCATAACACGATTCCCTTTAATTCCTAGTGTGAGAATTCTGTTATTTGTTGATGCTATTTATTTGTTCTTTTGAAGAGACTCAAGAGTGGCTCAATGTGTTTAGACGTAACTTACTTTCCACTGAACTCCACAGAGTAGACTATAAAGGAGGTAACTTCCTCCAGGCTCTTGTCTGTTCACATCATCAACAGGGATAAGTAAATCCACCTGGGTTCACAAACAATTTTGCAAATCTTGTAAATAGTTAGAAGTTCATAAACTTTGTGATGAATCATATTGAAGCCTATGGGAGATTAATCTTGCTATTCAATTTGGCCAAACAAACCAAAATTATTCAAGCTATTGTCAAACAGAAACCATGGGAAATATTATAAAGTGCAGCGCTAACAAAACATGGAATAATCTATGTAAACAATGAATCAGCAATCCCTTAAAATACATTCAAATAAACCTTATTCCATGTATATAAAAATTAAAATTAAAAACATCAAAACATCAGAAGAAGAATGTTAAGAGTCCATAAAATAAGTCAGTGTAGCACATCCGTGCTCTAAGTGACATGTCACACATAAAAGTGAAAAGGGATGAGTTCTTTGAGGCCAGAGGAGGGGAAGTTCTGTGAGGACGCCACATAACATAATGATCCATTGTGGATGCTCACTACCTAAAGAATAACACTGAACTTCTTGTAAGTGCAATTATTACCTTTTAATAAAATCGCATTTTTTGAGTACTTCACTATGAAGTTTCTTTATCGGTTCTTGGGCTCCGTGTGTAACATATGACGGAGGAGAGTGACAGTGGGAAGAGTACTTGTAGGTTGTGGGGAGACCTTACATCCATAAGTACAGAGTGACCACTTATCATCTGGTGGTCACGGGGAGCTGGTAAGCAGTTTGTACTCCTATACACGGGGTGTGATGTGGGACTTCTCTTCCTCTGGCTGCAAAGAGCTCACCCCTTTTCACTTTTATGTGTGACATGTCACTTAGAGCACGGATGTGAAAACATCTATCATCTGTTACACAGACTTATTTTATGGACTCTTAAAATGCTTCTTCTGATGTTTTGATGTTTTTTAATTTTATTTTTTTATATACATGGAATAAGGTTTATTTGAATGTATTTTTAGACATTGCTGATTCATTGTTTACCTGGTTTATTCCATGTTTTCTTAGCGCTGCACTTTATGATATTTTACATTTTTGGAGTCTGTATCTTGGCTTTTTTGTGCTGGCTGCTCTTATTATTATTAGTGCAGTATATATATTCCCAGTTCCTCTAGCGCGGGGCTTTCTCTTTTTCTTTAAAAAGCATGGGAGGCCAGGAACTGCCATAGGTGCCATGTATCACAAATATTACAAACATAATAAAAATTAAGAAGAAAACAATATATCTCACTGCACAAAATTGTTAGCTCTCCCTAATATCTCCACCACACACTGACATTGTGGCTCCTGTGAGCTCAAACTTTTATAGAAAAAGGTCTAGGTTATCTATTCAAATTATTGGCTCTGGTGACTCAACTGACCAGGGACAAAGGCTATGCACTGCATTATAGGTCTCTCTTTATTTCTGGTGGTGAACCTGCAAAGCTTTTGTACAAATGTCTGCGATTCCCAAACTTTGCCCATCCCAAGGATTCACCATGAATTTATGATAGTGGCAAACGCAAACTTGATCCGTAATCATCATGTGCACAAAATATAACTGGAAATTAATATTTATAGGTAAGAACACCAGAGATTGTTGTTCCATGGAATATCTGATAGCCTTTAGGGTGCCAGAAAGGATTCCTTTTTTCTTGCAGGAGCATATTGGATCGTGCTTTTGTGAATATAGGTTTATGTATATGGTGATTTTCTATTTGTTTATTCTTTCTGTATGTTGATTTAAGCAGACTTTTTTCAACCTAACTAACTATATGTGTTTACAGAGCACCCTTAAGCCCCAAAACCATTTCTACTGTTATTGCAAAATTTGGCCAAAGCTCACATACAACCTCACTAAGGGGCATCAAGTCTGGCAAGTAGCCTCAATGGCCAATAATGTAGTGCAAAGTGGTTGTAAAGGTTTTTTTACCTTCATGCATTCTAGGCATGAAGGTAAAAAACCTTCAATGGGCAGCTCCCCCTAATACTTACCTGAGCCTGATCTCCATCCAGCTATGTGTACAAGAGCGGCTGCTCCACTGGCTCTTTGCCTCCTCATTGGCTGAGACAGACCAATGGCTCCCGCTGCTGTCAATCACAGCCAGTGAGGAGGGAGTGGGGGGCAGGACTGAGCCACACTCTGTGTGTCCCATAGACATATAGAGCCAGCTTGGGAGCGAGTATGTACGCACGAGTATTCTGCTTGCTCTGGGGGTACTCAGCAAGGGGGAGGGGCAGAAGCGCCAGCAGGGGACCTGAGAAGATGAGAATCTGTTCTGCTCTGTGCAAAACCATTGCACAGAGCAGATAAGTATGATGTGTTTATTATTTGAAAGCAATTGCAACTGAACCTTTAAAACCACTTTAGGGTTCTGGAGGGGAAAAGTCAGAGAGATGACCATGGAAGTTCTTATCAATAAGTGGACTCCAGGGGCATGCTGCAAAAACATGAATGTATAACTAAAGCCAAAACCTTTTTTATTGTTTTGAATAGGGTACTGAAGGGGAAGAACCTCTGTAAGGTTTTAATTATTATCTGTATCCCCGCTGGGGAGTTTCAATTTATTTGTTCACAAAATTATAAGAAATCTAAAATTTTACAGTTGTCATCAGCTTCACTGGAGTTTGGATTGCGTCTCCCTTTGGAGAGTATTTTTATACTTCCCTTTGTGTCTTCCAGACAGGAAGGAAAGGGAAATATTCTCAATGAGAAACAGGCAAAAGAAAAATCTTACATTCTAGCCAGTCTCTATTGTGTACAAAAATGTAAAAAAAAAATGCTGGATTTAGATATACTTTAAATGTATTCAAATTGTTTTTTTTTTTTAAACAATATGCTTTTTTTATAACAGACTTTTGTATCAACCCCCGAGGAAGGGGCAGGACAATAAACCACTCAAGTTGTATTATATAGCATAGCACTGTCAATCTAACATATAGAGCTTGCTGATAGAGGAGTCAGCACGGAGATGACCTTATCAGTGTGCTGCTGCTCCTTTACTATCCAGTCCATGTCCCTGACTAATCTGAAATTCCTAACCTGGAATCTAGAAAAAGTCACAGACCTTGGTATGTTTTCTGCCAGGGGAGAGTGAATAGGTAAACAGAATAACAAATTCTGACAGGTAAAACATTTCACACTTTTGTATTTCAAACTGCTTGACTAAGGCCTCGTGCACACTGGATGTTTTTTGACTGTTTTACAGCTGCTGTTTTTAGCTGCAGACATTTTTTTCTACAGTCAATAAACCCTCCATCATGTTATCCTATGTGTTCATGCACACATAGGCTGTTATCAACTGTTTTTAGCAGTGACCCAAGACCAGAGGGTTCTGAGAGACGTTTTTCAGCTGTAAAAATGTTCAAACTCACAAAAACGTCAATCCCCAATGTTTTTGGATGTTTTAGATCAATTGGAAAAAAAAAAGTTGGCTCTTTAAAAAACGCGGAAAACGCCGGTAATATAACGCTGAAAAAAATCACTGATAAGCTACTGACGTTTTTTGGGCGTTTTTTTTAAAGTCCTGTGTGCATGAAGCTTATAGTTCAGCTTTAAGATTAATAACTGTTTAAGCCTTTGCTTTCCATAGCTATGATGAAAATATTTACCTATTAGTGCCCTGAACACCAGAGGATTCTAGCAATTTCCACATATGTCAACTAATAGGCACATTAGGTTGCTTTACAGCTGTGGCCAAAAGTTTTGAGAATGACACAAATATTAATTTTAACAAAGTCTGCTGCTTCAGTGATTTTAGATCTTTTTGTCAGATGTAACTATGGTATAGTTAAGTATAATTACAAGCATTTCACAAGTGTTAAAGGCTTTTATTGACAATTACATGAAGTTTATGCAAAGAGTAGAGTTGAGCGAACCCGGACTGTAAAGTTCGGGTCCGTACCGAACTTTGGGGTGTCCGGGACCTGGACCCAAACCCGGACTGTTCAAAAAAAAGTCCGGGTTCGGGTCCGGGGTTCTGGTAATTTTAATGAAAAATCTTAAAATTGCTGTAAAAAAGTCCAGGAAGGTCCTAGAGGTCTGCAAAAGGAAGGAAAATTGGGGTAAGGGTGGGACAAGTGCCCTACAAAGAAATGGGGACAGGGAAATAACTTTAAATATTTTTTAAAAAATAAAAACATAAAAAAGCAAAAATGGAGGTGAATGGGGATCATCTTCAAACTGGGTCTGAAAAGTATTAATTAACAGTAGAGGCCATAGAACTGTTCTAAAATCATCTTCAAACTGTGTCAAAAAAGTATAAATAAGCCGGGAGAACCCATATCACTGTTCTGGAAAATGTGTGTGTCACTTTAAATGAAACCGGGAATAAGTGCACATCTGTTCTGCAAACTTATTTAAAGTCTGTGTGTCACTTTAAATGAAACCGTGAATAAGTGCACATCTGTTCTGCAAACAGAACATCTGTTCTTCACACAGAACATCTGTTCTGCACCAGAACATCTGTTTTTCACACAGAGCATCTGTTCTGCACACATCTGGAAATAATTTAGAACACTTTACCTAATACCGGGAGGAACCATACACCTGTTCTTCACACATCTGGAAATAGTTTAGAACACTATGTTTTTGGGTGCCAGGTCACACCAGTCTCTCTTTAAAAAACTTTTTTTTTCAATCAGTCATCATTAAATTTATATAACCATAAACTATCCCATACTCATTCATTTTCAACCCACTTTTTTACTGATACTTTAGACTGTATATATATATATATATATATATATATACATTTTGGGTTCCAGCTAACCACAGTGAGCCCCCTCTGCGGAGAGGATGTGGGGAGCCGAGCGGTGCATGGCAGTCATCTCCCCCTTCTCACTTTGTGTGGGGATGGGGTTTTGCCTCTTATGCATCAGTGTCATGCATTGCATCTCTGCCCATGGCTTTTTCCATGCCTGGAGCTGATTTGCTTTTCTCCCCTCTTTTCCACCTGGGGGTTAAGTGGACGTGGTTCTACTGAGGGCTCACCTGGCCATGGGTGGAGCCACTGTCCCACACCTTGTCCTGCTCACACAGCAGGTCATTAGCATGATGTTGATGGGGCCCTGCCCCCTACCTGAGATAAGGACGGCTCGGGATGGCCGCCACACCACTCCACATGGTTCATGCACACCAGAGGGTTCCTTTGCACAGCAGCTCTTCAAGGTAACTTAGCCTTTTTCACAAACCTATTCCCACTCACATGGTCATTATCCCCCATTGATATCTACTGATTCAGCACTATTTTTTGGTGCACACATTTGTTTGTATACTTATATATTTGTTTTATGTTCTTGGATGTAGTCCCCTATGGAAACTTTCACATAGTCTTACTTACTCATTCACTTCACATGCATTCCTCATTCAGGGCACTTCAATATAGGTCATGCACTTAATCCTCACATTCTTATTAATTTCCAGTCTAGTGTTGCTTTCACAGCGCACACTGAACACACTGATTGTCCTTGTGGTGATCTGGCCTTCCCTGGCTACTCCCTCTGGTTTGGATGGGGTCCCCATCTCAGCCTTGTGCCTGACTCCTCATCTCTGGCTCCTGCCATCCCCTGTTTGCAGGCTATCCATTTGTGTGAAGCTGTTTCATAAGTTACTATTCCCTTTTTGAGATCATACTATTCCCGTCAGAAGTACCAGATATTTACAGACCCATTATGTATTTTTCAGAATGTCCTTATTGCATCATACTCCTGATAGATGGCTGTACGCCATGAAATGTGTTGAGTCTACATTTAGGATGCCAAGACAAACTCGGGCCCTCTAATACATCCTTGATAGATATATACCATTTACTGATGAATCATTTTAAAATTTGCTTGTAATCATTACCTTTTTTGGTCTACAAAACCAAGGAGGGGATGGCATTCCACAAGTGAATGGATAATAAATGTTAACATTGCATGATGTCCAGCCAGTTTAGAAAAGTAGACATACTCTGTCAGAAATGCTCAGAGGCAGGGCATAAGCTATTGCAATATAGTAGTGTCATTGACAGAGTTAATTACAGGGAGAGGAGGAAAAGAATAAGAGAATGCATTATTGTAGGGGAGGGAAAGAGGAAAAAGGGGGGAAAAAGGGGGAGAAGGGAAGAGTAGGAGAAGAAGGAGAGGGGTGTGGAAAGAAAACACGGTGGGGTCAGCCATGAAGCTGAAGGTAGGGTTCAGGGGTAGGAGATACAGACTCATTCATTCTCCCACCCCCTGCAATATGGCAACTGAAATTACAGGGATAAAAGGGAGAACTCCCAATTGTATAAGCAATTAAGGACCATATGGGCCCAAGGGGCATTCAAACAAACAACACCTAGGGGCATAGGTCTCAATACGTTGAGGTTGTTTTAAAGTGAGTCCAATAGAATGAAGTGGAAGTGAATTTGGACACTTGTTCTCATGAAAGTGTGATTCGTTCTTCAATCTCTTCTGTTCTATCTATTCTCCGGAACCATTCCTGTATTGTTGGGACCTTATCGGTACACCAGTGGCAGGGGATGCAGTGTTTTGCTGCTGTGATCATGAACATCGCCAAGCATTTATTATAGATGTTCCTTGGAATAGATGAGTGGTGTAGGAGAAACTGTACAGGTGAGAATTTAAGCATTACTGTGGTAATAACTTCAAGTACTTTTTTTCCAGAAGGGCAATATTTTGGAGCACGACCACCAGATGTGAATCAAAGTTCCCTCCTCCAGCTCGCACCTCCAACAGAGGCTAGAGATAGTGGGATAGCACTTGTGGGAGCCTGATTGATTCTTCAGTCACCTGGAGGAATGTATTACAGCAGATTATTTCACCTCATGTCATACTGTATAAACAATCAGCAATGTAAATAGCATTGTTGTAGTCACAAATAGTGTTGAGCGAACCCGGACTGTAACGTTCAGGTCCATTCCGAAATTTCGGGTGTCCGGGACCCGGACCCGAACACGGACATTTCAAAAAACGTTCGGGTTCGGGTCCGGGGTTCTGCTATTTTACTCCACGTGTTGAGAAGTTGCAGGGCAGCCAATCAACAAGTGTTTCACTGGTTTGCCCTTAGAAGCCATCACAGCCATGCCTACTAATGGCATGGCTGTGATTGGCCAGTGCATCATGTGACCCAGCCTCTTTAGAAGCTGGAGTCACTTGATGCTGCAGTCACATGCTCTTGGGTTAGCTGTAGGGAGAGGATGCTGACGGCGTCAGGGAGAGATTAGAGACATTTTAACAACATCTGATCCTGCATCCTGAGATAGATTACTACTGCTGTGCTGTTGCTCTGAGGACAGATAGCAGAAATGTGAGATTTCACATACAGCTGCTTTGAGTTGCAGATCAAACTCTGCATAAAACAACGATCGTGCTCAATGATCAGATTGTTGGAGGAATTTGAGATTTCAAATACCGCTGCTTTGAGTTGCAGATCAAACTCTGCATAAAACAACGATCGCTACGATCGTGCTCAACGATCATTATTGTTGGAGGAATTTGAGATTTCAAATACTGCTGCTTAGAGTTGCAGATTGCAGATTAAACTCTGCCTAACGCAATGATCGTTAAGATTGTACACAACAATCAGATTGTTGGAGTAATTTGAGATTTCACATACTGCTGCTTTGAGTGACACATTGCAGATCAAACCCTGCCTAACGCAACGATCGTTACGTTCGTACACAACGATCAGATTGTGTGATCGTACACAACGATCAGATTGTGGGAGTAATTTGAGATTTCACATACTGCTGCTTTGAGCGATCTGACTGCACTAGGTAGAGGCTTCTACTTAGAGGGACAGATTCTTGTTCAAAAACCATTGCCTACTCCTATAGGGCCAGCTGTTGCTGTAAGTGACATGTTCTTAGACAGGGAGATTCATCTTCGGAGATGGA